>BOSO01021793.1:0-22500 GCA_018403395.1 Gorsachius goisagi
AAAACAAGATTTTATTCTCTACTTCCCATTAGCAGGCGATGTCCAGCCACTTCCCAGGAAGTAGGGCTTCAGTGTACATAGTTGTTCCTTCCCGAAGACAAAACGTCACAAAAGACGAATGTCCCCCCTCCTCTTCCTTTCCCTTAGTTTTATATCTAAGCTGACGTCACATGGTATGGAATATCCCTTTGGTTGGGTTGGGTCAGGGGTCTTGGCTGCGTCCCCTCCCAAGATCTTGCCCCCTTCCAGCCCACTGGGGGGGGGGAATATTGGAGGTAGAGCCTTGATGCTGTTCAAGCACTGCTCAGCAGTAGCCAAAACATTGGGGTGTGATCAACCTCGTTCTACATGCCCATAGAAAGCACAGCCCTATGCTGCTCGACCCAATACACAAATTAAAAGCAACTTAAACACAAAAGGGTGAGGGTAATAGGCAAGCTGTGATTAACAGCAGCATAAATTCCTGCTACATTTTCTATCTAAAGATGTGGCTTAAATGTTTGTTACCCAAATACACCCCTAAACGTTAGGGTTTTTGACATGCAGAAATACTTGAATCTCTCTCTAAACGTCTCCTCCCTACCTTCATTTCTTCTATTTGGCCAAAGAATGGGAGAGATCCTTGCAAGGCCTTCTCCTCCCTTGCACCAAATACAGAAGTTTTACCTGGGTGACGCTTCTACCTGGCAAGGCTTGTCCTCCGTCACCTCTGTCGTTACTCAATTCCCGTAGCGCAGCATCGTGGAATAGTTGAGTTTCAGTGGGAGGCTTGGCCCTGCAGGAGGCAATTCCCTTCACGTGCTTTCTGAGCGTCCTCCCAGGCGAGGGGAGCGGGGCTGCGCGCTGAACTGCGCCCACCCCGCTCCCGCCGAGGATGCCCTGGTGCCGCTCCAAACGGGAGGAGATAGGGACGGAAAAGCGGGAGCTGGGTACAGGCTCACCACCGACAGTGGTGCTTGGGACACACAGGTGGTGCCCAGACCCCTGGGGGGCTTACTATTTCTTTTGGTGTTTGAATGTCAGAAATTTAAATGTGGTCTTCCTCTTCTGGCTGTCCTTTTGCTGGTAGCTAACGAGTACACGGTGCCATTACGCTCAGGCACGTGAACGGCGTATTCCTGCCCCCTGTCCTGGTACACAGTTAGAACTATAATCTTCAGCATCTTTTCCCTGCACCTCTTGGCACCTTTTCGATTTTACACATTTTATGATGCCAGTTCTCATAAAGTAATTTTCTCTTCTGTAAAGCATTATGAGTGTCGTATTGTCCCAAAATGTAAATCCTACCTAAGTTGCGTAGCTCATCAGGAATTTCGCAGCATGTATTTCTTGTGCTCGTTTAAGTCAGCCACCTTAAATCAGAAATGTTGGCCTTTGAAACTTCCGGGGGGTTCTCCTGCGCTGCTGTACGGCGGGGGCGAGGCCGCCGCGCAGCCAGGGCCGGGCCGCAGCGCAGGGGCTCGGCTCCCCCGTCCTCAGGAGGGACGATGGCGCAGCAGCACCGCGGAGCGCAAAGGGAAGGTTGCACGGCTACGCAGCAGGGTCAGGGCGGTTATGGAAGGCAAGAAGGTATGCCTTGAAAACCCAGTGTCTGCAAATGGAGAAAGCAGAAAGGATCGTAACCTCTGGCAGATGAAATGCCAAAGTGCAGAATCAAAACTAAAAAAGAATATGAGGGGCAGTTCGCAAGGGAATCAAAACCAATAGAAAATCTCTCTTCACATCGGAGCAAGAAGCCTGTAAGGCCAACAGATGGCCCAGACGTGAAAGGAACGCTCGGGCAAGATAAGGACATTGCTAACAACCTAAAACTGTTTTTTTGGCATCTAGTGTTCACAGTGGAAGAAACTGGGGACATTCCCACCCATAAATCTTACTTTGTGGAGGGAATTGTTTAAGACTTTCTCTGAAGTTGAAGAGAATGTCATGGTTACTGCTAACCTGCGAACGGTAACCCATCACCAGCACTGGATAGCGGTTACCCAAAGGCCGTGGAGGAGCTGGAAGGTGAAATCGCCAGATTAGTGGCAGCAGTGTGGAACTGTGTCTGATCGGTAACTGAGTGCCAAATACAATGGCAATTCTTAAAACAGGTCCCAGGGAGAGCTGGGCAACCAGGCCTGCCAAGCAAGGTACCAGACTGCAATAGCAGCAGCCGGTGGGAATGGACGCGTCATGCGATGTATGTGGGAGGACGCGAGATTGCTGTTGTAAAGGGAATCTTCTCAGAAATCTGTGGGGTTCTTCAAAGGAGAAGGTCGACAAGCATGTGTGTAAACATGATCCAGTTGACATAGTCTACGATTTCCAAAAGGCGTTTGACAAAGTTCCTGACCAAAAGCCTTTAAGGAAACTAAACAGGCATGGAATAAGAGGATAAAGGTAGGCTATGCTAGTGTGACATGGAAAAGAGTGAACAATAGGGTGACAAGATCTGCTGAGAAGACTGAATTATTTAGAGTGCTGTGAGCCAGCTGTAAAGAACTACCCAAGGACTGTAAGCAATGGAGGGAGAGAGAAGTAAAATGGTGGATGAACCTGAGTGCCAATAAATGCAAACTAAAACGCACGGGGAAAAATAATCCCATCTTTGCATATGGAATGACGGGTTCTGAGCTTACCATTACCATTCAGGACTCAAATTTTGGAGTTACGAGATACGATCCCCCCAAAAAATCAGTTTAGTTTTCAAAAGGTGTGAAAAAACGCCAATGAAATGTTAGGAATCGTCAGGAAAGCAATGGACACCTAAGTGCAACTTTGTTCTCTCTCTTCTGCATCCTTCAGCACAGCGACAGCTCTTCAGCCTGGAGGAGAGATGACAGAGGGAGGGACCTGTGAAGAGCTTCAAACTCACTCGTGACAGGACAGAGCGGTTAGGGATCAGTTGTTCATAATTTCTTCCAGTGCAAGAATTAGGGCACACCTGACGAAGGCAGCAGGGGCTGGGTTGAGAAGAGGCAGAAGGAGGTGACTCCTCGTGCGGTAGGCTGCAGACCTGTGAGACTCTTTGCCAAGCGATGCAGTGGCCACAGAAAGTCTGCTCTGCTTCCAGAGGAGAAGGGAGCCGTTCACGGAAGAGAAATCCAGGGGAGGCTATTGAACACGCAGAAACTTCATCCGGCTTGCAAAGCCACTGAGCTTAAAACAGTTGAGTGTTGAAGAGTTCGGGGGAGGCTGTGTGCTCGCCCGGTGTTCAAGCTCCATGGGGAGACACGGTCGGGACCATGGCGGGTGGGGGTCCGATGCAGCGTAGTCATTACTGTTTCCAGGCTGTGTGAACTGAGCATAATAAGAGGCCCGTGTTGGAGGTCTCTGCCTCTGCTAATTACTTTCTGTAAAGAATTACGAGTCCTCCACCGGGCGTTGTATCAAAAACCTGACAGTGTTTTACCAAGCCAAGTGGCTGCGGCTCTGCTGCCTGTTGGGGTGCTTCTGCTGTCCGTAGGAGCTGGAGCAGACCAGAGGTGTTTCTCTGAGCCTAAAGGAAAAATGAGTCCAACGCTCCCCAGCGTTCTCCAAAATACTCTGACAACTCTACTGCAGCCTTCGCAGAGCAGATCTTAATACAGCATTGGGAAAAAGACTGATATATTCCCTAATTTTTTTTGAGTTGTTATCAAATACTTTGGACGTTCCAGAAAAGTTCTACCTTGTCTTTCCCAGAAAGTTGACTTCCTTTTACTGTGACACAAGGGGTGATGACAACAAGCTCCTGTGCGCAGTCTGTTTTCAGTGACTCTCCACGGTCGCACTTTTGTCCAGAAGTGAAGGTGAGGCAGCTCCAGGTGCTTCCCCCAGTTTGATTTGAAAATACTCAAAGCTATTTAAAACATTTTCAGGGCCATACATGTATTACCTGTTAGGACAGCCGCTTTCCCTGAGACGGCACGGGGAGCGTGTGGAGGTGGAAGCAGCTTTTGTCCTTTCCTCGGGAATATCACCGGGGCATCCTGCAGCAGAGCTGTTCAGAAGTTTCGGGCTCTGTTTGGCCGCCTGCTGCTCCCCCGAGGAAAGCGCCCGTCAGCCTCAAGCAGCGTGGAGCGCCCATGCAGATGTGTATCTGTATACGCCTCGGCGTGCATATATGCGCTTACGCTTCTATACGTATAGGCTGAAATCCCCATCCTGTGAATGTGCTCTGCTTTGCGGGTCCAGCGGCGGCGTTAGGTGGGTGTCGTGGGGCTTGGGGTCCACGGTCTCACCTCCCAGCTGCAAGGGGGGGGGAAAAGCTTCCCAGCCGGGGTGGGGTGGGGGCGGCCAGCGTGGCAGGCGGGACAGTGCCAAACAGCGTGCGGGAGCCCGGTGAGCTGCCTCGCCTCTTGTCCGGGGGAGCCGTGCCCGAGTCCCCGGCGCTCTTCAGCCCCGCCGCGCCTGCTGGCCCTGCTCACCTGAAGAGCCGTGTGTGTCCGCACGCCCCGGCGCCCTGCGAGCGGCACTCCTGCCCGGCAGCCAGACGGGCACCTCGGCTGCCGTCTTCTCCGTGTGCCCGGACACCTTTTCTGGCCACGTAAGCCACCGTTCGCCCCTTCTCTCCCAGAGGATTTCCTTCTGCCTTCGTCGCCGTCCGAACCCGCGCCGGTGCTCACCGCACAGCCGCCTCCATGGGCCGGGACGCGGCTGGAGACGCAGGGGCACGTCCATGGGGCTGCACCGGCGGCCTCGTGGCCCCTTCCCACCGGCGGAGCCGCCGCAGGCCCTCGGCAAGGGGTTTGCCCTTCTCCCCTCCTTCCCCAGCGGCATCCCCCACTTTTCACGCCTGCAGCGCGTCGATGTCCGCCTAATGGTGAGCGTCAGCCAACGCTACTGGGAGCCCGCTCAACGCCGGTGCTTCACCAGCTCCGCGCCGGCCCCGGCAGCAGCGTCCGTCTGCGCCGGCGGCGCGGGGAGAGGTCTCGACATCTGCTCGCACGGGAGCATGTTTGAAGGGAAGCATTGTGTGTCTTCCGCAGCCGTTCCCATGCGGAGGTGATGAAAAGTGTGTGTTTTGGCAAATCTTTTGTTTTATTGTGGTGGCTTGCGGCGGGGCAGCTCCTAGCAGCCGCCGCTTTGACAAAGCACCAGAGGATTCTGTTAAAAAGTTGTGTTTAGTAATTGTAGTCGTCGTGTCAGACCATAACTGACTTGGAGCTGAAGGATTTTTGCGAGATGAGTAGCTGTGCCAGCAGGGACCCAAGTCTCCTGGGCCAGCCGCGCTCTCATTAAGATTTGCCGCTAGCCGTGGCGGTGTTCGGCAAGTATGTGACGTGCATGCTGTTATTGTATGCTTGGCTTGTCAGCCTGCAGCTTTCTGACACTCACTTATGTCACTCTTTATTCAGAGAGGAAGAAGCTTTTGATAATTTGACAAGACAAGCTCTTAAACGATCTAGGTCATGGCCTTCACTGTCTGTGATTGTGAACATATTTCCTGAAAGCCCTGTCACTCATCACAGCTACATTTTCTCCCGGGGAGCCGCAGGCCCGTCCCGGTCTCCTGTCAGCGCGTGCATTTTGGTTATTCATACGCCAAATACAGTAGCGGGGTTTTTCCTTCCCTTTTGCAAGCGCTCGCATGTTAGCGAGGCTAATCCTCTCCCCCGCGCCGCGCTCCCAGCAGGGCCGCCGTCGAGGGCCCTCTCGGCGCAAGGCAGACGACCGGCCAAGGGGAGCGGAAAGGAGGAAAGGCCGCTTAGCGCGGGTTTTGTGTTTGCTCATTGTTGTGGAAATATGAGAACTGGTGGCAAGGGCCTTGTCTATTGAGCGCTGGAGTCCTGGTCTGCTGTCAGGGGCTGTTTGAGATTGAGTGTTTTATTTTCTTTGATGTTCACGTTTGAGAATAGGGAAGTGGGAATTAAACAACAGATGCATTAAGCCGTTGTTCTGGTAAAACAATAATTAGCACCTGATAAAATTCAACGCGGGTCGGAATGCGCAGCATCCAGGCTCGATTCGTCTGGTGTGGCAACCTCAGCCGGATCAGGCTCGGGTATGAACAATCGCCCTTCCGAATTAACCAAATGTGGGCCGCAGCGAAAGCGGCGCGGATTGGGAAAAATTAATTGCCCGGCGCTCGTGCAGCAAAAGGCACGCAGACGTGGCCGGAGGTGCGGGGAAGGGCACCTCGCCCACGCGTTCTGCGGCGCTGCCGCGGGGGCACCGCTTTTAAGAGTAGGCACCTTTTGTGCTGTTACATCGACACGCTGGTAAGGTCAGACCGCTGGGGCAGGAAATAAATGCAATTTTATTTTAATGTAGTTCATCACGCTGCCATCGCACTTGTATACCACAAGGGCCTTTCTTTAAAGGAGGGCCATTCATGGTTAAGTACGTTTAAATAAATAAGAAAAAGCACAGGTTGGGCGGTGGTTGTATTTGGTTATGCTCTCTTCCATAGCAAACCTCTTTGCTTCATTTGAGAAGCCAGTATTCAGGAGTAATTGTTAATTATATTTTTTGTCATTCCGTGAGAGAAGATCCAGACAGTAACTCCGAGCTGGCGCAAGGCAATAGGACTCCTAGTTAAAAGCACCACTTTTAAAGACCTGTTCTTTAGCCAGGCGTCTGTTTTTGACTATTGTGTTCAACTTCTGAAATTCGTAACCGATGGTGGTGATGATGAGAAGCATTACGCTGCATCACCGTCTGAATGAAGAAACAGCTTGGCCACTTTTCCCTGGCCACCTTCCTCCTACCTTCCTTAAGTTCTCCCACTGCCTTAAAACATCCTTGGGGAAGATGATGATGATGATGATGACGACGACAAAAGCTACCTCTTGATAGCAGTGCTGGAGGGCTCGGGACTGTGCCTCTTCCAGTGCTCTGGCAAGAGCCGTGCCAGCCGTAGTTCCCTACTCGGAGTTACAGATTCTCACTGTAAGTGATGTCTTTGTGCCCAGAGCGAAAAAAAAAAAACCCAACCAAAGTATTACTCGGAAATAAAGTAATTTTTTTTATTATTATTAAATAGCTGCTGTGTGAGTAAAGGTCATATCACAGAGTGGCATTTTGCCAGTATATGACAACTCATTGATTGCGATTTTTCAACCATATTAGTCTGGGGACACTGTGGTAATCGAAAACTACCCAGAACTAATGTATAAATAACTGCCTGCTAGTCCTGCGCTGAGCCAGCGGCAGCCCCCTGTACGGCTGGAGCCTTTGCAGGTTTGAGAGAGAAGGCAAGGTCTTGGATGCAGCATTTCTGTACGCTCAGGAGTGTTTATATATCGCGCCTCCAAATCCTGTGTAAGTTAGCGAAGGAGGAAAATCCTTTTGTTTGCGCTCAGAGACGGCTCGAGCGCGTTCAGACTGCCAGACGTGGCAGCCGGGTCCTCCGTGGGAGATGCGGGGTGCTCCACACACGTTCTTTATAGAAATATTAATATAAAACTCAAATATTTACATGCAGTGTTTGAGTAAGAGGAGAAATGTCGAACCATTACACAGAACAGATTGTGGATTTTTCTCCAGAAAATTGTGTTACTGACGGAATGAATAATAAATAATATAATTTCCATCACATCCGGGAAAAACACACCGTATATGCCACGGGGTGGCTGTCAAAAACTTGGATTATTTTTTGAGAGATTCAGTTGCTAATGTTGGTTGTTGGGTGGGTTTTTTTCTTTAATTAACATGCTCTGTCAGAATAAAAGAAGGCCAGAATTTAGGCATGGGCGAAAAATTTATTCGAAATCTAAAGAAATGTTAATAGTACTCATTTGCAAGTAGTCATGAGGCTTTAACGTTTGAAATTGGAGCCGCAGCATGTTATGTCGAGCCACGGAATAACTAATATTTCTTCTTAAAATACTGAAAACCGAGGCTGGCAAGCCAAGTTGCTAATTGTTCAAATGATTAAGAAGCTGTTTTCATAGCAGGGTAACCGTTCTAAACAGAAGTGAAAGACCCCCATCGAAGCCCCTGCGAGCGCACTCCCTTAAGCACTAAAATGGCCAACAGGCAGGGTGCCGCGATTCCTGTTCCTGTCTGTGGCTTGGGGGTCGCAGGAAAAGGCAGGAATATTGTAAATTTTGCAGAAATATTAAGAACCACTGAGAAAGCGACCGCTGTCTCCTTGATCATTAGCACGTTCTGATTTTGTCTAAAGAAGGAGACCCACATTTCCCTCTTCCCTGCCTCCTTAGCTGTTCCTCAGGTCTATTATGTTGCCGCTCTGATTAAAAAGTCTGCTCTGTACAATTTTTTGCAACGGGCTGCACTTACAACTTTGTGTGGGAGTCTGGCAAGTTTAAAAAAAAATTAAAAAAAAAATCGAGCGAGGCATTGTAAAAATAGAAACATTAAAGCAATCTGTTATGCTTCTTGTTTACAACTCATCTGACATTAGGCTACCGAGGATTATTACATGCAACAATTATATTTTGATTAGGATAGAGATATGTACAAAAATACTGAACTATTTCTGTTTCTACATGAAAGGAAGGTACCTTGTGATTTAATCTCCAAAACTTCATGTAAATTTAAATTCTCAGAAAATGTAGAATTTAAATTAATTTCTGTTTGTTTTGCAGTATTAATACTTACTGCAGTTAAGAGCACGTTGCTCTCCCAAACTTCCAACCTTCAGAGAAGAAGGGGAGAGAGAAAACTGTTACTGGCTTTCTGACAATGGCAGGGAGTGTGTTAAACCAGTGTAAAATTCAATTAAACTGTCTAGCCAGGTTTTTGAAGCTGAAATGCAGACCCTTTCAGTTAAGCTTCTTATTTTCCTGTGACCGACACCGGTGGATACTGTGTTATGCCAAAACCAACAGGCTGTAAAGCACCTTGTTTCATGCTCCTAGCTGATCAATATTTTTATTTTCCAGGCTTGCCCAGAAATATGGAGGCAGTATCACCTAACAGTAAGTAGAAACACCTTTTTTGTTTTCTTCTACACCCAACCTATTTACTCTTCTGTGAACTGCTGACCATAAAATATAGACAAGCATCTTCTGCGAGAAGATAATAAACATCTGAAGAGTTTTTGAACTGAAGAATGCAATGAAACACTGTCACTATTTTTTAAACATCTTTAGAACTTATGATTTCGTTTTAATTCTGTAATCATTGAATGAGTGCCTTGCAGCACTCCCTCCTCTCAGTGACTACATTTACACACGTAAGGAGGGTTAAATTTTAAGTTGAGATGCATAGCAGAAGCAATAATCCCACCTCAGATACCCCAGATGCTGGCAATTAATCACTGTGTGTGACAAAGCTTTCTTTTCTCAAGGCGTAAAATAAATCTCAGCTAGAGTGCAGATGTCGATCTGAGCAAATGCAGTTTATAAACTTTCGCAGATAATTTCTAATTGGTAAGGGTGTAGCTATAACTTCTTTGGTCTGCAGCAGCTGATCTTTAATAATTGAAAAAAGAAAATAAAACTTTGTGAACTGAACCAGGGTATTACTTAAGGTTTTTCCTCCTATGTAAAACAGAGATAAAAATAAAACAAAATGCATATAAATTTGGCTAATACTGAAACCTGGTGCAACACTTACCAGGTTAAGACAATATTCAATGCATTGGTAGCACAAATCTCGAATATCTTAATTTATAAAATTATTACACATAAAAACACCTTTAAAGATTAGGATTTTTGCTGCTCATGTGAATCTTCGCTGTCACTGCTATCCAGCTCAACCCCGTACGCATTTCGCTGTTACAGATAATTAATCACTGCTCTCCGTTCAAAACAAAGTAGAAAAGTTTGTCCACGACTTTTGCTCATGGGTCTTTGGTGCAGGCTTTTTCTTTGGAGCAATAAACGGGATGTGCTTTATAATTTGTTGCCTCCACCTCTTTGTGGTAGCGGAATGCTCTTTTTTCTGTGTTTGATTCTAAATTCAATGAATAGGAGAAATCTGTGCTTAGAACCTCTTGCTTGTGTTTTCTGCATAATGATTTTAAAACAAAGATCTGCTTTGGAAATCCTCCACCCTTTCGCAGCATTTACTTCTATTTTAAACAGAATTGGTATAGACTTTAAAAAAACAAAACAGAACAACACATTATGGGCAAAAGGAGCATTCATGAGTATTTTTGTTTGCCTTTTTAAAATTGCGTGAAGGAAAAAGGTAAATGCTGTCTTTCATTATAATCCCCAAGGGTGCCTGTAAAAATTATTTCTGAAATGTTTATGGTATTTGGAATCTAATAATCAGATAGGTGTTTTAGATGCAGTAATGTGTTGGGTTCTGTTTTTTACTGAGGTACAAGATTTAATTGAATTTTAGTCTTGCTTGCTATTGAAAATTCCTCAAAAAGTGAGTTGCAATCAACATTTAGAAAATACTTATTTTTGTAGAAGAGTGGGGGGCAAGCTTAAACCTAGACCAGAAATTGAAATATCTGAGGTAGAAAATTTTATCTGTAAATTTTGTAGAAAGCGTTGGGAGTTTACACTTCACTTGGTATAAAGCTACAGCGTTTGTCAAAACAAGCTCCTGATAGAAAACGCAGCAGTTACGAACGCGAGTGTATTATTGAAAGTACTTGTTTGGAAATTCCTAGTGCATTTTAGGGACATTTTGAAATGTGGTCAAATGTGGGCACACAGAGATAAATTGACATTGAGTCAGAATCTCGCTACTGACAAATAATTTTTTATTTTGCAGTGAACTGCAAATTTTCTGCAAATAATCCACATTTCTGGTACGTGGCAAATGCTTTGCACGTCTCCATTTTTTGCATGGGGAGACTCACTTTGGCTCGAAATTATGTTAGTAGCCAGATTAAGCTTGGAATTTAAAGATTTTTGTGGTAGAAGACATGCTTGGTGGTGAAGTTACACCTCAAGAAACCGCGTTCTCTGCGTTGTTTAAATGTATGAGTCCCAGCTTTTATTATTCCACTTAAAAATTCTCTTTTGCACCCAAAGCAGAGCAGAAGTAAATACTGTTCTCACCAGAACCAGAACTTCCACGTTAGAGCAATGTATATGAAGTATATATTTATAGAGCTGTAGCTAAGAAGTCGAGATCTTTTACTCTCGTGTCGTCAGCACAGCGGAATTTCGCTGTAGAACCCAGTTTATAATAAATATTTCTGTACAAACAGGGCAACTGTTTAAAGAAAAATAATAGCAGCTTGTAAAAAAAGCAGCGTTGCGCTGCTGCAGAGGCTGCCTGACTGCTCGCAGACAAACCAAAGCTTCAGCCGTGGGTACAAGTGCCGGATTTAAATTGATTTTGGTAAATTGATCACAGGCATCGCACTTGCAGGTACATGCAAGCGCAAATACGACAGGGCACGCGGGCTTGTAACAGCGGACCGCTTCGAGAGCCTTGCTTACCAACAGGCACCGCAAAGTTTGCCTGAACGTTTTGCTTTATGTAAAGTATTCCTAGTTAATTGCTGAGCATGCCTGCGAAGAACCAGGCAGCCTTCCACCTTTCTCTTTTGTGAAGCTCTTGGTGGTTTTATTCATTATCTGGCCCTTTCCTAAGAGATGGACTGCCATCTATTGACTTCTTGCAGCCCCTGCACAGAGACGCGGATTGACTAGAACAATGACTAAATAATAAATCCATTCTGCTGCTATGGGTGGTGGTGGGTTTTTGTTTACATTAGCTGTGGTGGCAAATTTTGGCACGTTACAAATAATTTTTTGTATGGGTAGAAATGTCTTATTCCAACCAAAATAGACTGCCAGCGCAAGAAATCCTACGAGCAGTTGAAATGGCAAAAAGGATTTTAAGCAGAATATTTTAATTTGCCTTTTGATAGGAAAAAAGATTATCATATTGTATTCAATGAAGCTTAAATTTAAAGGCTCTGTGATAATCAAAGCTTTATAACTGGATGAAGTTCGTTTCTTTAAACTTGTTCTTCCAACTCTGTTCACTGAAATTATTCTGTGAAAAAACCAATCAAAGTCAGCAGAACAATCCAATTCCCAGAGTGGTTTAAAATAATATTTAATAACCTCTTTACAATGGTGATTTAAAACTTTTACAAATCATTTTCATTGTGCCTGCTCTCTGTGTATTGCTCCTGTATCAGAAATGGGAAATGACGTTTGTCGGAGCGTATTTTAGGTCTTTCTTCATGTAGGTATCTATTGGCAATAAATAGGTCAGTTCCGATACCCACCTGCGTTTATCAAAGGCGCGATTGTCAATTCAAATAATAACACAAGGACTTTGTTGGCAGATCCAGGACAAACAGTTCTGATCATGGGTTGCTGCAGTGTAAATAATAATATGTGTAATTTTTTCACAGACAAGGCACTCGAAGGTCTTGTAAAGCTCTTTATTCTAGATTATTAGGAAGCTTAGCGTACAACTTTCTCTTCGTAAACGCCAGATGCTCCGCAGGCCCGCAGGAGCACGGCCGGTGCTCCAAAGGACGTGCCACCACAGCCTCTTGCCCCGCGTCCCGAGGGTGCCGGGGGTGCTCATAGCAGGGTGGGTTTGTCCTCAGAACGCTTGGCTCTGCCTCATTCCCTCTTGCGTGTCGTTGTTTATTTCAGCTGTAGAGGTAGAGGCATTTATTGAGTGTTTTGCACTCAAACGGAGGCTGGTTTAGAGCCTCCTGTTTACAAAAATGAAGGGTTCGGTGGGAAAACTTGTGAGATCAAGGCACCCTATGAGTTTCATTCATTTGGCTCGGTTTTGCAGTTTATTCTTAAAAAAATTACGGTAGCGTCCCTCTGAGTTTGATCCGCTCTCCGATCGCCTAACCGCACGTCCGGCGGCAGCCCCTCGGTTTCAGGAGGAGAAGAGCAGCCCTGCCGCGTCCCGGGCCGGGGGGTCGGCGTGGGGTCTGCGGCGGTGCGTTCTGCAGGGCGCAGCCCTTGGCCCCCAGCATGGGCACCGCCGTAACCGTTCGCAGCGCGGGGCTTCGGGTGGGCGGCTGGATCGGCGCCGGCCTGCTGGGGCACCGCGCCGTGGACGGAAGGTGCTGGCGCTCCGTGCCCGCGCCAGCGGATGGGGCCTTGGGTCCAGACCCGCTCCCGTCCCGCGGGCCGTGCTCTGGCGTTGCTTCTGCAGGGAGCTGGCAAAAGGCAGG
Source organism: Gorsachius goisagi (assembly GCA_018403395.1). Classification (NCBI taxonomy): domain Eukaryota; kingdom Metazoa; phylum Chordata; class Aves; order Pelecaniformes; family Ardeidae; genus Gorsachius; species Gorsachius goisagi. The sequence goes on from BOSO01021793.1 coordinate 13,001, forward strand.
GTCGGTGCGGCGCTGCTGCGAGCAGTCGCATTTCCACCCAACCCATGACATCACCCAAGAATAAAGGGGAAATTATTTTCAGCGCACACTGACCCAAGTTTTGCTTCAGGCGTGAAGCTGCTCCTCTCCCGGGTGGGTCCCCCCGAAGCGTGGCGCAGCCCCCCCCCCCCCCTCTGCGGGGTGCTCGAGCAGGGTACCCCGAGGGCGAGCAGACGGCCACCTCCGTGCTCCCGTGTCGGACGGGATACCTGTGGCCGCGTCGGCTCCCGGCGTGCGCGGCACGGTGCCGCTGTTCAGAGGGCCCCCCCGTACACGGAACCAAACCTAGCCAGTCCCGCTCAGGAGCACGGCGTGGGTACAGTAATCCCTCGGGAATTGACGCTGCGTTAGTGTCCTCCTCCGTAAACACCTACAGAGCCCCGAAATTCTGTGCCTAAAATGGGCAGAGCGCAATTTTTATTTTTCTAAAGTGTTTCTGGGTATAGATGCACACGTTAAAAAACAAACCCTGCTCGGATTAGGTGCCTTCTTTCTGCAGGGATTGCTCATTTTTAATAACCTCTTCCTCCCCCTGTACTGCTCTGGCCGCGAGGACTCCTTCCCCCATCCCCTGCCTTCCCCAGCCTCATTTATATTAAAGCTCCCAGGCCAAGATGGCCACCAACAGAGTTTTAGAACCATCAGAATTTTTAACTAGCAGAAGCTATCATTTAACACGTTTTTTGACAGTTTGTTAATCTTACTTTTAATCCACTTACATAAAAGAAGGTGAACCAGGAACCGGCTGTTTTGGCCTCTGTGCGTAAAAGACATGAAGGGACAATGCATCTTTTGTGTTTAAATTTTGCGCTCGGATTTCTTTGTGTGCATTATTAAAATTCCTCGTGGCCTGCCACATTTTTTCTGAAATGAAAACGTAAGCAGTGTTGCTTAAAGTCCATTTGTGTCCTTTAGAATGTGACTTGCGGAAAGAAAAAATTTAAAATACGATGCTGCAGGGGTAAAAAACATTTAAGCTTGAGCAGGAGCGCGTTTGGTTTCCAGAGGAGCTTTGTCAGTTTTGTGCAGCGAGGGAAAGGATGGGTTTAGAAGTATTTTCAGGAGGAGATTAAGGCCGACGTGCCGGCGCGCGGGGCTGTGAACATGGCTGCAGCCCCAGCTCCTCGGGTCGCGGCGTGGCGCAAGGCTCTGCGCCGCGGGATCGTTGCGCTCGTGTTAAGTAGTTGGGCGCTTGGCCGGTTTCACTCCAGGTGTTTTAAGGTTATTTTTATTAACTCTGTTAAAAACCCCCACTCTGTGTAGGCTGTAGGCGTTTGCTCAGACTGTGGGATCACAGAGCGCGGCCCCGCGTGCCAGCACTGCGGTAGCCGTTCAGCGGGGTATGTCGCGGGGAAAGCCACCCGAAATTCCCAGGGGTACGGATTCAGGGCAAGGATGCCTCCTGCGGGGAAGCACGAACGCCCGGGGCGTGACGGTGTCCCCACGCCTGCCCTGGAGGGGAAGGTGCCTCCTTGGTGCCGGGGTGCATGAAGATTTCGTGCTCTCTGCAACGGCAACGGCGTGCTGGCCTCGCGAGCCGGGGAGGCGGTAGGGCAGACCTGGGACCACAATGGCAGATATTTTGGGTTTGAATTACCTGCTTGCATGGTTTGAGCCTGAGCCCCGCCACTCGTGCAAGCGCTGTTCCGTGATGGCGATGCCTCTGAAATGTCCGCCTGCCCTGCGCGGTGGTTCTGGGGAGAATAACGACGTTGGCGGCGCTTTGCGTGCTGCCTGGAGGCTCTCTCGGATTTTATTTTACGTGCTGTTTGTTTTCCCCTACTAATTATAATTTGCACCGCATTACCATTCTCTTTCAAGCTTCAAGTATTTTTGAGGCTATCAGAAACCTGACCCCAAAATTTGTTTCAATCGCAAAGAAATCACATCTCGCAACAGACAGTGTTGTTTCTGACAGCTTTTTTTACAGAAAACAGAATTTCAGACCCTGAAATAAGTGTAAGTTTATGAGTACAAAGCATAGGCTACAGCTTTCGGTAACAAACCATGCTTGGACAGAGTTCTTTCCCAATTTCTACTTTAAAACTGTATTTAAAATATTACAGGAAAAAGAAGTCGCTCCAATAACTTTGTATAAATGTGTAACATTGACAAAAAATACTGTTTAGACTTTGCCTTTTCATGAAAACGTTGGGTTTTAACTCAAACCCCTGGCCAGCTCTGCTGTACCAAATAATTAGGGGGTTTTTGTGTGCCGGTGAAGTTGAAACAGAAAGTTCAGGCTGGTCGTCTGTGAAATGCCATCACGTCTTTGCACTTGCACTTTCTCTCCTGGGAAGGAGCGACGGTGTCCTGGTCCCTCATTCCTGCAGAGCTGGTGCCTGGTTTTACGCCCCGGGCCATTTCGGGTGGGCTCTGTCGCCTTCCAGCAGCACAGTCGTCGGCTGCCGCTTACCCGAATCGTGCAAGCATGGTAGGAAGCCTGCCTGCTTTCTCTGGCATTTATCTTCCTCACGCCCTTCCCCGTCTGCCTCCCCAGGAAATAAAATAAAAGGTGCTTTCAAGTTGAGGGTTTACGGACTGATCCCATCGTGACCAGAAATTGCATTTTGATGTATTTATGGAAGCGGTCTGGGGCTGGGGGGAAATAGAAGGCTTGGCTGACTGAACCAGGTCATTTCCCTGTCTCTGATTTTGGGGTTCCAACCAACCTCCTCCAAGTGTTTTTGCCTTTGAGCAGTGGCGTCCTTCAGAGAGCCCCTGACTGCACATTGCTGTTATTTATGGAACTCTGTGTTTTCTGCAAAAGCAGTACCTCTGGCCCTGCCTTTAAATGGGAAAAGGAGAAGAGGAGCAGGGGCTGGAAATTAAAAGGGGGTGGGAATTAATATATTCTGATATTTTGAATGTTTAAACCTGTGGCTAGCTAGCCCCTGTGTGCCGTGGGTGGCATTTTTCCAGTGATGTGCCAGCAGTCCTGGTGCCAGGACACGCTCGCGACCGGAGGAAGAGCGGGGAGAGCTGCTCCCTCCCACGCCAACTGGTGGGCAGGAATGGCTCTGTCCTCGGCACAGAGCTGCTCTGTGCGTCCCTCCTTCACCCAGCATATGCCAAAAGTGCTGTGGTAGATGCCCCAGACCTGTCGGATAAGCCGTCAGTTATGCAGAAAACGGGAGAGCCATGGTAAGATTTGTTGCCGAAACGCCTCCCCGTCGCACGTCTAACTGCGCTTCTTTTATGCAAAAGGGTTAAGATGATCTTTTCTGTAATGCTTACAGATTTGGTAAAAATTTTCACTTCTCTTTCCTTTAGTTTGAAAAGGTGAACCTGCACGATCATTTAAATAATTTTTACTATTTCAAGTGTTAGCAATCTAAATAAGGAAAACAGAATTTTCAAGCTAGAATGAGATTCCCTGTGCATGTTAAAAACAGGCTTTTATTTGAGAAGAAATTAAATATTTCTGTGCCCTTTCTCTGCAGTAAATTCTGTGTACAAATACTCATATGAAAGTTCTTCTATTCCTGAGAATTGTTCCTCTGAACTTGGTATGAAGGTGGTTCTTTCTCAGTTTTGTTAGGAATTTGAGTCGGTTTCAAAATTCCACAGGAAACAAAAAATTGTCTGTGATCTAGGAGACGTTTCACAGCAGGTAAAACTTACACTTTCATGTGGGTAACGTAGAACGCGTCTTGGTGCATTTTTGTGTTGCAAAGTGGAAAAAATGTGAAACGTCGGTAGAGAGTAATTCTCCGTTTGCACCCAGGAAGGGCATTCTGCTTGTCGAACGTCCGCTCAGCCGCTGCTTGCCAATCACGTGCCTTAGTAGTCCTGAAACCCTGGCATTTTACCCTACAAACACGTTGCCCGCTGAAACGTCCCAGGCCTGTAGCAGCGTCGGCCCGTGGAGCCCTGCGCTGGCGGCGGCGGCGGCTGCGGCGATCGTCCGTGCTGCTGGCAGCGCTGCCGGCGCACCCTGGCAGCGACAATAACTTTCTCAAGTAATGCTTGATCATGTTAATAATCTGCGGATTAGGATTCCCTAAAAGTACTCGCTGACTTGATTCCGAGAGGGTCTATCATGTCAATAATATTAATACATCTTTATGGCCCTGTCATGTGAATAGAAAAGTTACTGTCCCCGCGACAGTTACCCTGATTCTGATTCCATATTTTGAAAAATCAGGCACAGAGGGATTTAAGAGGAGCCGCATGCCCACGCGAAGCGGTGTGAGTAGCGTGGAGCCGCACGCCGCGCGCGGGTACCGCCGTACCGCGGCACGGGGGAGGTCTCAGAGCGGTGGGCGATCTGCACGATGCACGCGTGTGCGCTCCAGGACCACCTACAGCAAAGGAAGAAGGCGTCCCTCAGAATTTCAGCTTCAGAGGGGTGAACTTTGGCCTTTGGTTCCAACTCATCTTTGAGTGTTAATTTTGTATTAAATGAACATTTGGCGAAGATGCTCCAAGGGCCGTAAGTCTGACCTTGAGGGGGGCACAAACAGCCTCCCCATCCCTCGCTGGCCCTGGGCAGCGCCTCCCACCCAACGGTGGCACCGGTGCCGTGGGACGGTCTTCTCACCTCCGCCAGGAGCTGATAAACTTCTGCTTCGTTAGGTGTTTTACGCTGCAGCCGGGCCTGAGAAGGCCCCTTTGGGGGGTCCCTCGCGGCTGCTGGAGCGATGCGGCGCGGCACGGCGTGGCGGCACCGTGGCGGGGGGGGCATGGCAGAGGCTTCGGCTCTCCAGGGACGGGAGGGGGGCAGCACTTAGAGGACGAGGTGCAGTTCTTACCGTAGAGCAGGTGATGTATTGGCAAGAAATGGGCGGTCACTGCCTGGGTTCAAGGTTTCTGAGAGTCGGCGTCAAGTCCAAAAGCTGCTTGTCTTTTTTTTTTTTTCTTCTTTTTTAATTTTCCCCCTCCCCTCGAACTTACATTTTCTCCTGTAAGCTCATCTTGTAGCTAGCAGAAAGTACTTTCAGGTTATTTCTTGACAATGCAGCTAATTCTGTTTCTAAGGTATATTTGTAACTTCCTTCGGCACTTAAAAAATGGAGCGGTGAGTGCCCGTACACGAGTGTGCCCCAGCACTGGCGGGTTTCTGTGGGCTATGTGATAACCCTGACTATCTCCTGCTTTAAAATCAATTGCACTGGATTTGCATGTGATACCCAGTTTCTGTCTGACTTATTTTGATGGCAGATGAGACGCTGGTTAAATTAATTCTGCTTTTCTCGTGATGGGCCGAGGAGGGAAAGAGGGGGGAAATAATAGCACTAAGAAACTCAAAAAAGCCAGTTCTGATCAACGGCAAATTCATGTGGCGTGAGAGAGGAGAGGCCTGAAATATTTTAATCCATTTTTAGATGCTGTAGACTGTACGAAAAGTCCCAAGTCATATCGAAGTAAAAACTTTATGGAATTGAGAGTCGTTTAAGAAGCAGATGTGCAAAAAGGGTATGGAGAAGTTTGTGTGTGTTAACGGTTGTCTATAGGCTGTCAGGCATTTCCTCAAGGACATATTCTGGATGAATGTCACTACAAAGCTAGGTAAAAATATCTACAGTATCACTGAATAGATATGGTGCTCTTAAATGGGGAGTACATGAAAAAATTATGAGGAAATTGTTAAACATTGACATGCACAGTTAGCGTGCTGGTAATGTAAAGAAAACATTTCTGTAAAATAATGTAAGGGATGCTCCAGACCGAAGCCTGGCTGCTAGGAAGTTTAGAGCAAAAAGCTTGAGTTACTGTTCCTGTAGAATGTGCCCCAGCAAAACTCACTTCCAACGGACGGATGCACGGCTCTTCCGGCACCGCGAGTCCTCTGGCCGCACCGTGCTTTTTGTGCGTTTTGGTCAGGCATCAGAGCGGGTGTCTGTTGAGCCTGCTCCCCCAGGAAAGTTATTTCAGATGCGGAAGTTCTGGGGGTGGAAGGTGATGAGCAGGCGGCGTAAAGGTGAAAGGGAAAGAGAAAGAGAGGGAGAGGAAGCTGTAAATCATCTGGAATGACAGTAAAAATTAAAACCTTGGGGTTTGTCGGGCTCCCCGGTGTATTAGCTAATAAATATAACCACGCGTTAGTTCTGTTCATCTTCTGATGCTACAGGCTTTGCAAATGTTTGTGTTCAGATTAATGTATAAATGTATGTGTAAGTATGCATACGCTTAGCGTGGCGGGAGTGCGGGCGTGCGTACAGCGCCGGCCCGAGCGCGCTCTCCCTGCGCCCGTGCCCGGGCGCCTCTGTAACGACGTTTGGCGCGTCTCCTCGTGAACAGTCAAATAACATATACGTGTCCCCGTGCACGAGTCTCCTCCTCCTCCTCCCTCCCTGCCTCTTCCCCGCGCGCCCACCTCCCCCACCCCACTTCAAAGCTTGTGGTCCTTTTTCCATCCTTGTACTAAAAGGTTTCTTTGTACACCAGGCCATTTGTCCATCATTGTCTGGGGTCCAAACAGTGGTAAAATACCCTGTCACCGATCCAGAGTGCTGTGAATGGCAGCTTCTCTCCGGACAATTGGCGGTGGTGCCGAGAAATATTCCTGAGAGGATTATTTAACCTTTCAATTTAGGGGGCACAAAGCCTGGCTGATTAATGAACTTTCTGATGGGCGCTGATAAGCGGATCTATTTCTTTATTTCCTCTAAAAGTGATTCCTTCTCCTGTCCCATATTACTATAATCTTAAACATAAAATGTGGCAAATAGATTAAAAAACAGCACTAAAGAGTTTATCTGGCTGGCAAACTGAAGGAGCTAAATTAAAATTGGTAATGAAAGCAGTGGCTGAGCCCTGTATATGGTTTTTAAATGCGCTGTGTATTTTGAAGAGACTTATTCTCCAGCTCGCCTGGTAATGACTGCTTTTGGTGCACAGTCCGGGGCTGGCTTCTGTTATCCCCCCAAAAAAATGAGTTGTGTTATCTGGATGACTGCAGACACATATGCATCCCCCTTTCTCACTGCATGGGCAGACAAGGTCGATAGCATTACAAGGTATTTGTGGCAGTGCTTGTTTCAGTTTTCAGAGCTGCCAGTTTTCAGCCAGATTTGAATTACAAAAGAAGAAGCTGGCATGAAAATTGAAAGGGTTTATCGGCTAGTCTGAAGCCTCATAGCACATTGCTTATTTATGCAGTCCATTTGCACCAGGAAATGTAAAAAGGAAATACATTTTAAAAATAAGGTCATAAAGACCCAGATATGTTTAAGATGGCAAATAAAATATAGATACCTATAATATCTTTCCAGGAAGCGATTTCACTTAATGTCGCACATTACTTCGGAGGAGCATTTATGTTACTGTCATAAATTTGCGCGTTTGTGTCACTGTGTAGATAGTCTCTGGGGATTAAAAAGGAAGTGTTTGCTAACTTACTTTAAAATTAAAATAGAAGAAAGATATGTTTGTACTTTGAGAGCCACATCAGAAATAGTTGAAGTTTAATGCACCGTCCTATTTAAATAATGTTTTGCATTCCGTGTAAAATTAGCCATGGACGACTGGATAGATGCCACCACCTTTGGAGAAAATTGGGATGCCTTTTAAACCATGAAGGTTCTGAGGCACTCGGGGACTGTGGTGTTGTTATCCTTCCCATCTTGCATACATTCATTTTCTCTGCGAACTTGAGATTTTTTTTGTCCATTTTTCAGAAAAGACTTTTTGAATTAGTATTTTAGTATTTTTTTCTCTGCTTCTAAGAGAAGATTACGTTCATTTCTTTTAAATGTATAATACTGTACTTTTTGTCTCTTCCCTTAACGTTTTCACGCAGTTGATTCCAGATGCCATTTGCATCTATTTAAAATGCATTGTATAAATGTCTTATTTCTGTAGAAAACAACCACTTCGCAGTGCTTGTGCCGGGGACCAAACAAGTTAAATTCCTTCTTCTGGGAGAAGCTTTGGTGCTCCAGACTGTGCAATCAAAAACCAAAATTTTGTCCATTGATTTGTGATTTAATGTGTATCATGGACTTAAAAAAACCGAAGTGAAAGTTTACTTAGGTCAGTGTTTTCTTGGTTATTTTGCTGTGCTTTGTAGCTACCCAAAAGGGCGGAAGGAATGTTATAAGCGCATTCAGTAAACGCAATTACAAGGTGCAATTTGTGGAAGGATACTCAGGTGCGACCTCCGCAGCTCCTGTTGGAAGAGCAGGGTTTTAGATGACTGAAAAAATGAAGAGGATATAAAATTTGGAAAAGGGATGATTCTATTTATAATTGTTTGGAGTTTGGGGGGGTTAAAAATCAAAACACTACATTTGTATGTTTCTCGTTTATTAGCATGCATCAAGCTCAGTATGTTTCTCTCATGAATTTTCATAAGGATTTTTACTACGTAGCATGTGTGGCTTAATGATGCAATCACCTGATAGACTAGGAAGACTCCAAAGGAGACGTTCCGGTCTGTTGTGTACATAATTCTTGTTTCAAAAATCTGCCTAATTAAGGAATTACCCAATGGAATGCAAGTCTACTGGGTGCATGACATGGTTAAAGAAAATAACAACAACAAAAACCCTTAGTATAATTACGATATGACATGATATCTTATATTGGCAATTTTGAATATACGGGAATGCCGCTAACCTGCCATTGTTTCAGCTGGTATGCAAGTAGATTATGATAATTTGTAGAGGGAAAATAAGTGTATATTTCTCAGTGATAGAGCTGTTCTGACCGTTGCCCTGTCCAACTCCAGTCTGCAGCCTACAGTGTGTAATGATTCACTTGATGATCATCTTTCAGTAGCTCAAGAAATTGGTGAAGCATCACTGCTAATGAGTTTTACTCCCAGCCTTACGTCTTGTTTGTCTCAGCGAGTTGCACGAAAACAGACCGTGCGGTACGCAGCACTCGTGCGTTGGCTGTGACGGGGGCTTTGCGGGAAGGAGTGCCCCGGGCCCACTGTTCGGGCCGTGTAGGTGTCTCCCCCCCGCGCGTCTTTCTTTAATCCACCGTTTAATTACTTATCTTTAGAGTGCAACAAGAAATAACAGTAAAAATTATGTGTTAGATTAAGTATGAGCATAGCGATTGATATAACAGATCAGAAGAGGTAACCGCCTCTCCTTGGCACGCGAGAACGGCGCTGGGAGATTTGGAGGTGGTGTTCGGTAGCCGTAGCCAGCCAGCCCTGGGGCACGCTTGGTGAAGGGCTTACAAAATTATTCCCTCGCATGCTAACACGGGGCTACCCAAGCCGGTGCTGGACCCTCCATGCAAGCCTTGGGCAGAGGCAGCGTGGCCGCCGATGGACGCCGATGGGTCGAGGCAGGGCGTGACCTTTGCTTCATCCGAGCACGCGACTCCGGGCGGCACAGGGAACTTTTCTGAGGTTTATTTACCTAGAGCGCTCTCAGCGGTGCGCGAGGCAGGGTGGAAAGCTCTTCTTTTGTCAGGTACTTGACTGGTTTGGGTTGGAGCACCTCCGAAGTTGGGAGCGATGACTCTACGCAGGTCAGCCCTGAGCTGACCTTGGTTGTCAG
>BOSO01021793.1:28898-57693 GCA_018403395.1 Gorsachius goisagi
CTTCTCTGGAGATCTTCAACCCCCGCCTGGCCGCTGTCCTGTGCCCCCTGCTCTGGGTGAGCCTGCTTGGGCCCTGCCAGCCCCGGCCATGCTGGGATTCTGGGATTTTGTGTGAAGAAGAAGAGGCTGGGTTAGTTTTGTGTAGATGCGCCATAATCAGCGCTTCCCACTGCAGTCCATGTCCTTTCATGTTACCATTTAATGTGGTTTAGGAACACCTGAAGTTCCTTTTCTTTGCCAGAGGCCTAGGGACGCCTTTCCCAAAAATGGAGGCAAGAGCAAAATACTTGCTGAATCCCAGTGTGACCGTGCAGTTCCAGTAAGGAGGTCACTGGGGATCACTTGTTTGTAGAAATGGAAGTAGCTAAAACCTGAACTGTCAGAAGTTGAGCGCCTGGCAGTTGTCCTTCCTGAATTTGCCGTATTGTTTATCGAGGCAGTCGTATTCTTCTGTGAACTGGGGATTTAATAACGACGAGGAATCTTTTTTCCTTTAGCCGACTTCCCATCGTAGTTCATGTCATAGCAGCCTGCACATCCAAATCATGACCTCGCAGGCTCCGTAGCAAAGATGTGCTCCTTTCGCTGGGCCCCCCCACAGGACAGCTCGGAGGGAGGGCAGGATAACGAGGGGCAGCCCACCGCATTGCCCGGGCTGCAGCAAGTTCTGACGCAGAAAATCCGCCCCCCCCCCCCGGGTCGGTAGCAGGCTCTGCTTTCCGTCCTCGGCACGGTACCTCCGGCGCTGGAGACTGTCCCAGGAGAATTTAACAGCGCGCGGTGTGCGGCACCGGTGGCGGCCGACGGGGGGGCGTAGCCAAGCGCGTGTCGGACATCGCTGAGCTGATGGATCAACGTGGGGCAGATAGAGAGGAGCAGGGGAGCACCGGTTTGGGCAGCACGTGCGTTTCGCTCACCAAGGTGTATCAACAAAAGGAAAACGATGAACAGCCCACGTTCCGGGTGTGATGCGGAGGCTGGAGCACGGCACAGGGCGGCGAGCATGTCTCCGCGCGCTCCCGCGGACAGCCAGCCCATGCTGCTGTAAGACACCTCTCTGGCCGTGTTTGGGGACGGTGTTTTCTTTTGTTTATTCCAGACAGGTAGGCGGCTTTGTGGCTGCCTAACGGGCTCGCTGAGGTTTCACTCACGCCAGACACGGGTGCCTGCAGTGCCGTGTCGCTGCTGGGCTTCCCTCTCCTCTTGGAGCTGGGGGAGGCAGAGGGAGGACCAGGAGAGGTGGGAGGGGAGGCTTCTTTGCGGGGCTGCTGAAGGTGTTCAGTGTGAAATCCGGTCGCTCTTCCAAGGTGTGCGTGTCCCGGACGCGAGGCCGCCGCGCGTGGCCTCAGGGAGCAGATGGACGCGCGTGCCCCCTCCTTTGGCCCCTTCTGGCCCCGCTCCGCAGTGGGGCAGGGCTGAGCCGTCAGACTCGGGTGGGCTGCAGCCGCGAGCTGCTGCTGCTCCTCCGGGCTGCCCCGCGCACGTGGTTGTCACCCAGCCTGGCGGCACAGCTTCGTGTCATTTCGGCAAAGACCAAATACGAAATACATCTGAAATCTGTCTTTAATGTACTCTGCCTTTAAAAAAGAGAGGGTGGGAGGCAGGAGGAGGGGCAGGGAGAGGGGGTGCACTGAGTGGTAGAAATGGCAAACGCCAGGAGGGAAGCTGCTGCGTCGCTTGTGGTGTGGGGGGGATCGAAGGCTCCTGGCAGCTCCTTGAGAAGGGCAAGGCCCAGAGCTCACACTGGATTTATGCCGTGTCCAAGAAGTAGAAAGATGGTGTTGCAAAGCACAACAGTGAGCATGCAGTTCACAAGCAGAGGGAGGCATCGCGTAGTGTCGCACGGTGCCCTGGAGAAAGGACAGGCTCGCAGGAAGCGTCCCGGCCGTCCTGGCTTGCAAGGCATTGCCAAGACCTCGAGTGCAGCAGTGAAAAAATTCACATTCCTGAGTCAAACGTTTGGGAAGCAGGCTGACACGCACGTGACGCAGGAGCCAGCCCCTTCCCCACCTCGGCCGGCTGTTGGGGGCTCTCTGCCCCTTCCCTGCGGTCCGGTGCAGCCTCCTGCAGGATTTTCCCTACAGCAAACGCTGTTGCCCCCCTAGGGAGCGACCCGGCTGCCGGTGGGCTGCGTGGGGAGGATGCTGCCCTGGCTCCTCAGCGCTGCTTGCTCCCTCCCGCAGCCCACCCCACCCTCGGAGCCCGCCACATTGCTGCACGCGGGTTCCCCTCGGATGGCCCGGGTCGGAAGGGCTCCCCTGCCATTAGCAGTATTTGTCTTGCGCGGAGGCCAGGCGTGTGGCTGTGCTGGGGGGGGAGCCACCAAAGCAGGCGGCGGGGGGACCGGCCCCGGCTGCAGGCGCGACAGCCCCGTTCCCCGGGTCTGACAGCGCCGTTTGCGACGCGCCTCGCGTTTACCGAGCGCCCTCCTGCTCCTGGCCCTCTGCGTCTGCCGGCGCTACAGAGCTGTCGTGATGGCGGGGGGGACTCTGCAGCTTGGCTCGTGTCACGCCTGCCTTTCCCTGTGCACAGGAAGGATTGCTGGGTGGTAATAAGCTCGTCAGTGTTTAAAGAATTGCTGGCCACGTTCTGCACAGGTAGAGGCCAACACCCGCGGAATCCGGCCCGGTTCCCTTCTGGGAGAACTGGAGCTCGGCCGCACCCGGTGACGTGAAATGTGTTTTGCAGGAGTGCTCGGAAAAGCGGATGCACGGGAGCATGTTCCCTACTTCTCCGTTCATCTACTACTACGATGATGAATACGACATCAAGAAAAGAGCAAACAGGTTAAAAAGAAAGGTTGCAGGTACAGTATATTTTGGGGGATCCCTCCTGCCTCTCGGTTCTTTGAAATACCTTATTCTGTGCTTGCTGCCTTTAGAAATATTGTGGGATTATTTTCATGTGTTGGAAAAGCTACAGGGATTTGAACAGGTAGCCTAACAGTAGTAAAAGATTTGTGACTTTATTCATCCGTGTCTATCATGGAAATCTGTGGTGTCAAAGCCACTAGGTGGGTGCTGCCAGATGTTTTAATTCTAAACAATTCACTGACAATAAAAATGCTGTAAACTGGCAGGGAGAGGATTAAGCTGTAATTTGTTTAGATTCTAGTCTGTTGACAGAAACAACCCACTAACTAACGCCATGCGTAAGGAAAGCTGTGGTGGCTCGGACGCTGGGGTTTAGGTTTCCCACGTGGGTGTTGCAATGAACTGTTCTGTTTTACAGAACTACACGAAGCCGGCCTTCTGCCCGAACAGCCAGAAACGCTGTGGCAGGAAGAAAAACACGGGGGGCACAGCCATAAGAAGAAGAGCAAGCCCTGGAAAGAGCACGGGAGGCAGAACAAAGATGGGGAGAGTCACAAAAAGATGAAGATGTCCTGGGCAGAGAAACACAGGGAAGAGAAACACAGAAGCGGTGTTGAAATTGGCTACAAGGTGGAGGAGGACTTCCCTCGAGGGTGCAAAAGGCAGGTGTCTAAGGGCAGCAAAGTCCGCCACAAGTCCATCTTCCAGATGCTCTCGGGCAGCAAGGCGGCGTATGCGCAGGAGCCTCTGGATGGGGCTAAAAGGAAGAAGAAATGGAAGAAGCGGAAAGACGCCAGCCCTGACATCAGTGAGAATTTATTCCTCATAAAGCAGAGGAGGAAGAAGTCCAAGCAGAAATCCTGGTGATGAGGACGTAGCACAAGCATCTCCTGGCCCCGGCTCTGCCCTCTGTCTCTGTCCCTCTCGCAGCACACCGAATCGAGCGTCCCTGAGCGCGGGCGGGCGGGCCCAGGCGCCGGTCACACATCTCTCGCCCGTCTGCGTCCCCAAGGGGAGCGCGCTCTCTGCCGCGACCTCGGTGCCGGTGCCTGGCGCGGCTGTACTTCCCAGCCGGCCCAGAATGGGCTGCAAGTTTATTTTCCTTGCTTTGGTGGGGGGAGCGGGGGGAGAAGGGGCCGTGCTGGGTTCGGTGGGTTTTGCTTCTTCACCGTTGAGATGTTGCTCTGCCTGTTGGAGCAGGGTCTGCTGCTGGGGAGCACGACGCCTTTGGAGCTGACGCTGGAGAGACTCTCACGTTAGGAGGAGCTGGGCTGGAGGCCAGGGACGTGGATGTAAAGCGCGATCCCCGCGGCCGCTCAACCCGCTCCAGAGAGCGGCCGGGCACTGCTCCACTGCTGTCCCTCCGGGAAGGGGCTGTGAAGCTGCTGCCTCGCACTTCGGGACGTGACAGTCTCCCAGCGTGTGCTCCAGCGTGGTGCCGTGGATCCATCACCCCCGGTGCCACAGCTTTCGGCGCCCAGCACGGGCAAGCCCTGTGCCAGGCTGTTCCCTGTCTTTGCCGGTCGGCGCGGCAGGAGAAAGCAGCTGAGGAACAGAACAGAGTCTGCGTCTTGCGTTAAGTGTGTCCTTGTTCCCTTTGATGTGGAAGTTGTTTCTGGAGAAGAGAGAGCAGAGTATGAAAAATGTATCCGATTCCAGACATACTGTGCTAAATTTTAATAACTTTTTTTAAGACAATTATTTTTGTACACTGGAATTAAAGTGTGTTGTTAAAAGCTTTGTAAGAATAAAGGCTTCATCAAAGGAACCACCCAAATAAAACTTCATGAGGGATATAAAAAATGGAGGTTTGTTCTGTATTTTCTTGCATTACCAAGCGTAATTAAAAACAGGATCCGCTGCTCTATCCTGAGCTGACACGGCATCGCCTCTGGCAAGAGATTTTCTGGTTTTGAAAAGGAAATTATCTATACTCTACCCATTTGTGACCTGCTCTGTACCATACCACTGCTTTTGCTAAGCAATGGATGGTAACTACCATAAAGGTCCACATCCTCCCTTAATTCCTACTAAGGAGCAGGCCTTTGGCTGTGGCTGTGTTTTAAAATTAAAAAGTATTTCTAACCCATGCTAGTTCCTCTCCCCCGAGGAAGGGAAGTGGGAACACAGAATGCATTTAGGACTGTCACTCTGCCAGGAGCATTGCATGCTGGTACCCCTAAATTCACCAGCTTTCTGCTTGGCAAGGGCGCCAGTGAGAGCACTGGTATTTTGGTGACCATACCACCCCATCTCAGGGTGCTTGGAGCAGAGCTGCACCTCGGTAACACTTGGGAACCTAATGCCCAGTTTTGCTTAAGTGCATCCTTGCTGGCAACTGGAATTGATTTTTGCTTAACTCCATTGATTGCTTGATGGAAAAGTTCCTGATGATACTGAAGAAGTAAATCGCTTTCGGCCCTAACAAAGAAAAAGTCAATTCAGCTCCTGGAGAGTCTTGCCCCGAACACTGAAAGTCGTCTTCTCCCGCGTGCTGTGTTTTCCATCCCTTTTTCTTTATCAGTACCTGGTTCTGTTTGAACAAAAGTAGCTGCACCAGCACGGAGGCTGGTAGATAGGGAAGGGGGGTTGTTTAAATTGAGTCTTGAGGTCAACTCCAACTTTTCTGATGCATTGGTTTGGTCAAGTGGCCAGCTGAGTCGTCACGAGGTGAGTACATCTCCTCTCCAGGAGCTGCACCCTTCTTTAAAGAGCCACCGAGAGCTCAGGAGTCTGCATTCTTGCAGAGAGTTTTCAGATCCTCCATGCCTCTCTTTTACTGAAGAACGTCAAGTGCCGGTAGTTTCCTGCTTCACTCCCCCAAAACTGAAGCAGCTGTGTTGTCAACGATGTCCAGGGGGCCAAGGAGAGAACTGTGAACTACAATAGCATCTAGCGAGAGATCGCTTTGGGCTGTCGGCCCGTTTGTGGTGGTGTATGGCTGCCGGGCGGTGTGCCGTAAAGAAATGAGACCGGCGCTCCTAGATGGGAAGGCCCCGAGAGCATTGCTCTGATGGCCACCAGCCTAGCATGCTCCGGAGACTTCCTCTGAGGCTCCACCTCTGACTGCCCCCGTCCCACCATTCTCGTCCTCATTGTCAAAGGAACCCGCAAGGAGATAAAAAGTGCAATTTACTCCTCCTCCAGGCATTACACAATGATTGCTTTATGTGATGATGCTGATGTGACTTCGGTAGTGGGAAAATGGCGCGTGCTGAAATCGCTCAACAGGAGAAGGTCTGCCACTGTCGGTATTGCCGTGCTGGTGAGGCTGCTGTAGGCTGACGCACCAGCTCGGGGGCAGCAGCGTGGCCCCCGTGCAGAAGAGGTGCAGATGCCTTTTCGTTGCCCGTGTGCAATGTCAAGTGGTGGCCAGATGTGGAGCGAGTCAGAGCTTTTCCTAACTCCTTCTCTAAGGGCAGGTGCCTGGGCACTGCGGCAGGAGGCAAGCCAGCGGGGAGTCCCAAGTAGCTTCTCTGATGCTCAGTGGCTTCAGCCGGCGATATTTCACCTTGGATTCTTTCTATGGAATTTTTCAGAACCAGTTACGTGCTGGTGAGCAGCAGCCTGCCTTGTCTTGGGAAGCCAGCGGCGGAAGGTCTAGGCAAGGCGTGTAACTTACGCCAGTGCTTGGGTGAAACCCCAGGAGCCTGGCTGTAGACTCTGGCTTCCTCCTGTCACTGGCAGTGACTGTTGCAAGCACTGGGTATGTTGGTGGTGGAAACGTCTCTGCCTTGCCCTCCGTGTGCCGCAGCCGCCCAGTCCTGCAGATGCCTGACCCGGCTTCTGCTCTGAGAGATGCCTGTTGGTGGTGGTTGCAAGGCAGTGAGTAAAAGCACCAAGGAAGTGGGGCATTTGGGACCGTGGGAAGAGAAAAAGATAAACCAGCAACGTTTGGAAGCACACGGGAGCTGGGTGAGGGAACTTCTTGTAGCAGCCTTGCAGGGGGAGGCCGGGATCTGCGTGGCTGGGGCGCAGCGTTGCAGTGCAGCGCCCAGGCTGAACGTGGGGCAGCAAAGCTGTGGTGAATGGAACAAGATGCTGCAGCAACGTGCCCAAACAGGAGCATTGACCACAAGTCCACTTGGGTTGTGGCAGATTAAGACGTCAGCTGAAATACTGACCTGTGTCAGGCTTTGCACAGCAAGACAGAGCCCACCAGGGAACCCAGAGAAGAATCGGGTGATGCAGCTAGCAAGGAAAGACTGACATGAAGGAGGCCGTTTTCTTCCAGAGAAAAGCAGCTGGGTAAATACGGTGTGAAGGAAAATGGCTGTTCTTGGTACGGGGTGAGCAGGACACCAAAGCGCACGCCTACAGCACGGCAAGAAAGGTATCACTGGGACACCCAACAAAAAAGACCTTAAAATGGTGAGGATGACAGGATCCACAGCAGCTCGTCTGAGGTGGGCGTGCGGTCTCCTGGTGGGTTTCAGGGAAGAGTTGAACAAACATCTGCCAGAGGTGCTTGACTGCGTGGATGAGCTGCCGAGACCCCTTCCTTTCTTCGGTGGTCGCTCAGCAAACTGCTCCTGCCCTCCCGTCCCATAAGCAGCAGCCGCCGGAGCTGCAGTTGGGCACAGAGAGGGCAAGCGTGGCCCTGGCCCGGCATTGCTGGACGGGAGAGCAGGAGAACCAAGGCTCTTCCATCCCACCAGCTGCGTGGGACTGCCCTGTCTTCAGCGATGGCACCCCAGTGCTCGAGGGCCTGAAACTCAGCGCCCCACACCTCGCAACCAGTGCATCCCACCCCGCGCCTTCCCTCAGGCGGGGTGCTGGAGCCTTCCTGCGGCTGGGAGCAGCGGGGGGCAGTCCTGTGGCGCACACCCCGTCAGCCAACCTTTCCCCCCAGATCGTTGAACTCCGCATGGACCAGTCTGGAGATGAGCTCCGCGTACCAGCTGGGGAACTGGAACCGAGTGCCTGGTCCGTGTGCCCACGCGCTGGGCTGCCCTCACGGGTCTCGGGCCGCGCGAAAGGGCTTGTGTCCGGCACCGGCGGGCTGCTACCCATGCAGCGCCTCCCAGCACCGCCAGTGAGGTTTCTGCCCAGCAGCTGACGGATGTTACGGAACTTCGCAGCTGAAGATGGTTTTGCGTTAGATGAGGACAGGGTAAGGAACAGGGCAAAAGGCGTGGATGCATTTTCTACAGCAAAAATACCGCCACGTTGGGTACTACTTACAGCACTGCATTAAAATCCTGTCCTGGGCAGGGTGACCTGCAGACTGAGTTACTTTCATCAAGCTCCATTTTCTCCTATTAAACCAAAATGTACATCAGCCTGTCATTCCTCCCACCTGCTTTTTACCCCCTCCTTTAAAGAACTGTCAGTCTTTACTCCAGAGATGCCTGGGACTGAAAAACATGCTTATCCCAGGAGAGGACAGTGCCTCGAGGTCACAGCTGATGTGCGCTGGCGGAGCAGCTTGAGGAAACCTACACTGCGTGAATAAATAAAGGGCCACGGCGCAGCCCAGGCTCGGCGGAGGAGACAAGATGGATGGATCAAGAGGTCAGAGTCTTGTTTGGTAATGGGGGCAGTTGTCCCAGGAGTGAAGAGGGGAGAAGAGAGTATTTGGTCTATCATTTGTTGCAGCCACTACGCAGCAAGGTGAGGAAGGACGGAACGCTGTGATTTGAGGCGTACGTCTCGGCAGCAAGGCAGCGTGCGCTGGAAAGGAATTAAACATCTTTGGAACAGAGTGGAACGGAGTGCTGGCTCCTCCTCCAAGCTTTCTTTTCCCTAAAGTCTGCCTAAAAATATCAATCTCTCTCGGCACGAGCTATTGTAGAATCTGCTGGGAAAGTCATTTAGCCAAGCGTGTCTGAGCCACGCGGCCACACTGCGCCGCGCTGCCGGGAGCAGTGACCAGCGTTTCAGACGCCGAGAGCTGCCCGCACACCCCCACGCAGCCGGTGATGCCCGGGGCTCTGCGGCTGCGTCCTGGCCTGGAACCCTCACGCAGAACCCCAAAAGCTCTGAAACCTGCGGCAGAAAGGTGATCGGCTCCTGTGTCGCCAGCGCTGCGCGGGTCTCCGGCCGGATCATCAGGAAAGCACCGGGCACGAGCAGTGTCCTGCTGATGGCAGCACCAAAATCCTGGGCTTCCCCCCTCAGACGACGCTGGTTGGGGTGCGGGGTCCCGTGCTGCCTCCGCCGGGCTGGCGCTGCTCCGCCGGCAGCGGCGCGAGGCAGTCTGCCTTGGACACCGCACCTGAGCTCCCCGGTTTCGGGGACCACGGTACGGAGCCGTGCCCCCGTCGGCCCAGGCAGCGGTGGCGGTGGGGGCCGGTGGGGTGGGGTGTCCTGGTGCTGAGGACGTATGGGATGGGGGACTGAGGAGGGAGCGATCATTGTCCCCTTTTGTTGGTATGGAGCCAAAGCGTGGACACAAACGCCCAAGGCCGGCTGCATGGCCAGGAGCTGAGCGCAGGCGTGGCCCCCATCACCCCCAAAACCATCCTCCTCCCCTCTCGGGCAGGGCGCCGCAGTACGCTGCCGGCGTGGCAGGGCGCATGGCGCGTTCAGCCCTCGATGGTTGCCACGAAGCGGTCTCTTGCTGTCAGTCGTTTGCAGAGCATGACCGGGGTTTGACGCGCTCTGCTTTGCCGTGGCGCTGGCTGGCTTTGGTCTCCTTCCCAAACTGCAGCCCAGAGGGCACCGCTGCCCCCCCGCTCTGGAAATCCTAAGGACGAACAACTCGTTTTATTTTAAGGGAGCAGCCCTGATCTCAGCAGGTGAGACGAGTACCACCCCAGGACCTTGCGTCCCCCCGTGACCACCGGTCCCCGAGCCGCCTCCGCCTGCAGCAGGAGGCCCCCGCGCCCCCGCCCCACAGACTGCGGGTGTGGAGGCCAGGGCTCGGGCGCCGGCGCCCGCGGTTGCTTCTGTGCGTAGGTGGTGTCCGTCCTGGCAGAGGTGACGGCAGGGAAGGAGCCGTGGCAGGCAGAGGGGCAGGACGGCAGCCGTGGCTGGGCTGCGGGGGGCACGTGCCCCGGCGGGAGCATGGAGGACGCTGGTCTGTGCCGCAGGAGCGGCCGCGTCTCTGCGGGGGGGGCCGCTGTGGTTTCGTCGTGCCAGAGCACAGCAGAAGGGCTGGAAGCCACCCTGGCTTGGGACCGTTTCTCACTAAGAAGCGGATTTGCTGTGGTGGGTTTGTCCCACGCGGGCACAGTGCCCTGCTCGTCCCCGGAGGCAGCGGAGTCGGGGTCAGGATCGCCCGCAGGGTCGGCTGAGCAGCGGCTGTGGGGAGCGGGACAACGTCAACTCTCCTCGTCTCCTGTCACTTTGCTTCCGCAGCAGCTCCAACCCTGCCCCAGCCCCGGCGGGTCAGCGCGGTCCGTGGTGGCCCTGCGGACCTGCAAGCCTCGGGACGATGGCGCTCTCACCGACAGACCTTGTTTCGGCCAGGCGGCACGGAGCTGCGCTTCCGAGGGCGCCGAGGGCTTGCGCTGTGAGTGACCGAGAGCGGACGCCGATCCATGGCTGAACTGGTGGACGGGGACGGCTCAGTGCGTCCGGCTTTCACCGGCCGGACCAGCAGGGAGGGTGTTCCCACACTGCCCTTTTGGGCAGGACGGCCTTTCTCTGCCAGCGACCCACAGCCCCCGCCGGGGACGGGCTCCTTCCCAGGGCTGGCTCTGCCCGTCGTGCCAGGGGACGTCTCCTTCCCCATGCGCTCCCAAATACCCGCGCCCCCCCGCTCGCTAGCAAGGGTGCAAAGAGCACGATCCGGTGTCTGCAAAAAGACTTCTCCCGGTGGAAAGGGGGTCGAGTTCAGCCCACGATGCGCGCATCGGTTTGGAAGGTGGCTGGAGCAGTCACCTGAAATGCTGCCTCTGGATTAAACCCTGCCCCCTTCCTCAGCGTCGCGGCCTTCTCCGGCGCTCTCCAGGAGGGGGTCCCGGGCCCTGCAAGAGTCGTTAAACACGGCAAGAAATACATCAGGATAACGGAGCGTGGGCAAGGAAAGCTCCCCCACGGATGAGGCGCCCGCGGATTGCGGCTGCCTCGGAGGGTGCGCTGGAGGACGAACATCGCCATGAGAGCCCGTCTCCAGCGTTATGACTTCCTAATCACTGGGTCCTGCAAAAATTCATTTTCGTCCTGTTCTTTAGGGCTTAGGCAGAACATAAGCTCCAAGAACCCTGCTGCATGGGAAATACAGCACACACTGAAGCAGACCAAGCAAAGCTTTATCCTCATCCTCATCCTCCTCTTAGCCTGTGTGTTATGAGGTTTCTATTGAAGTCCTGGTGGATTTTCTATGCACCATGGTTTTTCATTTTGTCTTACAATTTTTCCTTCGATGATTTACTTTGAACGAAAGAACGAAGTCAACACCAAGCTATAAAATAATATTTTTAGAAATATGCACCCTCATATATACTGAGCTTTTTTTAACTCTTAAAAATAGATTATCAAAACTACCTCAGTGAAGGGTAGGAAGTGCTACCCAACGCGGGTGTGGTGTGTAGATTGCGCCCCCTCCTCACCACCTTTGCTGCCCTGATTTGGGACCTAAAGGCCTCTGCTCTTCTGTCTTCCACAGGGCTGAGGGAAAGGCGGAGGAGTTCAGGCTCCAACTTGTGTGCGCCCTGGCGGGGAGAAGCGGCTCAGAGGAGCTGGGGCCTGAAGACCTTTTGCTTCCAGTCCTGCATTGGTCCTCAGTTTGGGCAGAAGTTTGAGGCAAGGCAGTGCAAGCTGGTGGCTGCGTGTCCCCTCGCCGCTGGCATGGATGAGGGTACCCTGGAGAGGGAAAGCAAGACTCATCGCGTTGGCGTGGCTTTCCCAAGCATTTTGGGGAACAGGAATTCACGCTGGCAGCTGACAGCCCTCAGCAGCCCAAACAGCCGCCTGGCCGCCGGCCACACTCCCCGGCGACACCGCAGGGATGTCGTGCGATGGCGGTGGCAGCAGGACAGCGGGCGCTGGCAGGGACGAGCCACTGGTGCCGCGGCAGCACGCGGGAGCGCCGCTGCAAAGGTGGGAACGCGGCTGAGCCTGCAGCGCCCGCGGCACGGAAGGGCCCTGCGGCCACCCGGGTGGTGACTGTGGCAAAGCAGGGTCCAGCTCACAGGACACCCGGCGCAGCCCCGCGGCCCCACCAGGCTGCAGCGGGGGGCAGGGGCGGCCAACCCAGCCCTCGCAACCCCACGGCACTGCGCTGCTCGCCAGCCGGCGCAGACTTTGTCCCAGGGACCCTGAGTAACTCTTGGCTGCCGTCACCGCGTCCACTGGCACCGATGCAGGCTCCCAGGCAGTGACATCCGACTGTGGCGCTGCGTGGCGCCGCAGCCAGTAATTGCACTTTTTTGCATTGCAAAATGATTATTAGCACCTCAGTTCATTATCAAAGCAAATTTAATTTTTCAATGTAAAGGAGCCAGTTGTATTTATAAAGGAAACACTGTTGATATAGCCAGAAAAAATTAATTCATGACAAATGTAAGGAAAATTAATAGTCTTTAACCAGGACAATATTTGACTGTGTCTAATTGTGCTTTGCCAGGTAAAGTACGCTATCTTTGAGAAGTCCTGACAGAGATTCTGGCAGAGGCATTTTATGCTTCTTCTGATGAAACTGCATTTAAACATTGGGGTTTTTAATTAACCTTGCAGCAGTCTGGCCAAATCATATAAAACTGTTGTGGAAACTCAGTATTCTCTCGTGTATTTGTGCACTGACAGAGGTGTTGTGTACACTCAGGAAGGGCTTCTCTAATCCAAACCCGTTCAGGCAGAAAGAAAGAAAAGGGAGCGACGAAAACAGCAAGGGCAGGGTGGCTGTGGAGGAGCCCCTGGACCGCGGGCGCGAGTCCTCGCCGGTGGGACGGCGGCATGGCCGTGAAGGCACAAGCCGGACGCAGCTGATGCCGCCCCTGAGCCCGCACCCTCCCTCTGCGGGTCCCCCTGCACGGGTGCTGGCGAGGCGCGTGACTGCGCTTGCCCTTGGAGGAGAAGCCGAAGGAGCGCACGCTGCCGCGGGGTCTGTTCAGCACGGAGGGTTTGCCCCTGCTGGTGCAGGCAGCCTCGGGCAACCGGGGTCCCCGCAGCGTTTTGGGGGCTCCGGCTGGCCCCGACGGCTTTCCCCACCGCAGCCGGAGAGGGAGCGCGCTGCTGCATCGTAGCCCAAAGGCTCCTCACCGGCCACAAGCCCCTGTTTGCCCGGGGCAGGACAAGCCCCCCGGTGACCTCCACCGGGAAGGGTCTTCCCTGGCAGATCCCCTTCTCAGGCCGACCGTGGCCCACGGAGCCTGAGAACAAGGGTAGCCACAGGGACCCCAAAAGTGGAGGGTTCAGCAGGTGTGGAGGGGGCTGGGGGAAGCCCACAGAGACGCGTAGGGATCTCTGGTTTTCCCGAGAAGAAGCTCGGTGAGATCACGGTGACGTTTTGAGCGATGGGCTGCTTGTGCGCGGCACCAACAGGCTCCGTAGAAGCAGCGCGAGCCCAGCAGAGGCTGAGGTGCCCCCTTGGGGCACAGCACCGGAGGGTCTCTTTCTGCCTGGTTCTCCAGAAGTTTCGATGTCCTGACCATGGCCCTGCATGGCACCAGTTGCCTCCATCCCTTGGACGTGACTGCGCCTGCCCTGATCAGCCGCAGCGGCGGAGCTGCGTCCTTCGTGTGAAGAAACCCCCGGGGCGGGGCGCGGGCTCGTTAACACCTTCCCCATTACACCTGAGCAGAGGTCTCTCCAGCTGCTGGCTCTAACGCCAATGGTGGCACCACCTTCGGGGGGCTGCGTAGGTACCACGGCCTTCTCCAGCTCTGACCGAGCGCCGCGTGGTGCGCAGCTCCGAGCCAGCCATGGGTCAACGCTGCGTCCCGTCCCGTCACACCCGTGTTGCTGCTGGCCGCAGCCGATGCCGGAGGCAGGAGCAGGGGGGTGCTGGCTGGGGCTGCCTGCGGGCGGGTTGGGGTTTCCCCCTCTCGGGGGAGATCCAGAGCTGGTCCAGGCTTAGGAAGGCAAACGGGAGGGCTCCCGTGCACGAAAGCACCAGGCGGGCAGGACGGGCCCCCATCTCCCCGTGGGGGGTGGGTGTCGCAGAGGGAATGCCTGCCCCCGCAGCGTCCCCCCCAGCCCCGCGGGCAGCCCCAGCCTCTCACCCTGCCGCTGCGCTCGGCGCTCCTCAGGACAGCTTGGAAATGCACCGCCGCCGCAACCCAGCCTGCCAACTTGAAGCCAATTTGCATTGGATAATTATTTTCAATTAAGTGATAACAATCCTGTTCTGAACAGAAATAATCTTGTCCAAAGGCCAAACAGTTTATCCTGTCTCGGAGATGAGGCTGCCGCTTTGTGCGGGCGCACATCAGTGTCAGCGCCGTTATCGGCTCGGCCGCGCTGCGGGGCGCAGCTCCCGGCCAGGGTGGGCTGCAGGCAGTCCCCCGTGCTCGCCAGCTCAGCCCGCCCGCGGCCACCGGTGCGCCCTCCAGGTCCTCAGCACCCCGACGCCTCCTGCGTGGGCCCCCCAGCGCGCCAGGTCTCCCTCCCCGCTCCTGCAGCGGGCTCAGGGGGTTTGCAACCCCTGTGGTTTCGTTCCTGTCCCCAGGTGGGAGCAGCGCCGTTTGTCACCTGCGGCTCTCTCCTGCCCACCGCCCGTCGTCCTCCCGCAGCGCCACGCGGAGCGGGCACGTGCTCTGCACGGCAAGGTGCAGCCGGAACAGCGGTGCCAGAACAGAAATGGCCCCAGTCCCCCCCGCAGCCTCCCCGGCGGCGAGGGTCGCCCGCGTTTCTTGCAGAGTCGGTGCCTCCCCGGTGAGGACGGCCCGGTCCCCGTGGGAGCCAGCGCCCGCAGCCGCCCGGGTGCCCTGGTGAACCGGCCTCGGCGACGGCTGCGTGCGAGCGTCCTCTGCCCTCCAGCGCGGCGTGAGCCACCGAGGGTCCCCATGCACAGCGGCGGGTTGGTGACATGGAGCCTGCAGGCTCCCGTCTGTAACTCGGCTGTCGCCAGGAAAGGCAAGCGGGGCTGCTGCCACCAGAGTGCAGCCCGGTGGGGCAAGGGCCCACCCTGACCGAACTGTCTGCCAATGCCACAGAAGTCACAGGAATTTGGGGCTGAAATTTGGAGGATTTGGCCAGCTCCAGCACAGGAAGGGGGGAAAAAGGTGGCAGCACCGGAGGCAGTTGCCGTCCCCAGCAGCTCTGGCAGACGCCCAGCGTGGCTGCACCGTGTAAGCAGAGCCTGCGCGGGGGGGCCAGCCGGCTCGGCAGAGCTGCCCCCAGAGGCATAGCCCTCTGCCCACGGCCACGGCCCGTCCCGGGTGGCTGTCCCGTGGCTTCATCCCCGTCGTCCCACCGCAGCTGGCGAGGGCGGGCGGTGGCTGCGGCGCTCATCGCTGCACCTCAGAGCCGGCTGGGATGCGGAGCTGGACCCGCTGGGCAGTGGCAGCGGCACGCACACAGATTTCTGTGCCACGCTTTGCCGGATGGAAGTTGAGGGGGGGTTGTTGGTTTGGTTTTTTTTTTAATCCACAAAAGCCAAGTCAGTTGGGAAGATTGGACTCCGGAGCTTCTGCAAGTGAAAAATAGCAAATCCAATATCTTTTTAGTGGTGTTTTTATATTCAAATTAGACATAATCTCCATGAATAAAATTACTGTTCCCAAAGGGATCATGCCCAATTTAAATGTATAAAATGTCATTAAAAGGGTGCTGGCTTGCTATTAAAATTTAACTCCAGCAAACCCCCAATGTCATTTGTATTATAGTTTTACAATTAAGGCAGAGATGTTGGAAATAATAGTTTTGATGTACAATCTGGTAGCATACAGTAAGGAGTGCATTGTTCCTAAGAAGACGGCAGCCAGACCCGTTGCTGGAAACGTGTCCGCACTGGAGCGGCGCTGCCGCCGGGGCCAGCCGCAGCTCCCGGGGAGGAGGGTGCAGCCGTGGCACCGCTGCGCGGCGCCCGGCCAGGAACAGCACTGGTGCCGCTCCGCACCCTCGGCTTCTGCTCACGGAGCGGTCCCAGCCGAGACCAATGGCCGCAGCAAGGACGTGGCCAGCGCAGGCTGGCGTCCCTCAGGAAGGACCCTGTGCATGGAGCTGGGACCCCCCCCGTTTCGGGGCCACAAAAGCTGGCCCAGGACCACGCCAGGCAAAGGATGCAGATCCTTTTCCTTGCAGTCTTCTTGTCTCGCAAGCAAAATGCTACGGGGAATGTGCGAGGGCTGGAAAGCTGCAGCAGCAGGGCACGGCCAGAGGGCAGGGGCTGCTGTAGTGCCCGCCCGGAGGGATGGAGGCACCACCAAAGAGGAGGCAACCGCAGCAGCAGCAGCTCTCCGAGGTCCGGGTCTGCCCCAGGGGGACAGGAGCACACGTATCGCCCCACCCAGCTCCACTCCCGAATGCCTGGTGCCACTGAAAGTGTCCCACGATACCCAGCTCTGCCTGGGGGGAGGTAAATCCCCTCCTGCCCCGTCCCTGGCACTCGGGAGGGTGAGGCGCAGCGCCCGCAGAGGTTGGTGTGCGCGTCCCGGTTGCCCCGTCCGTGCTTGCAGGCAGCCCCCAAGATGGGGGCGATGCACCGCTGGCGCAGGGAGCAGCTTGGCTTTGCTGCTGGCATTGCCCCTGGTCTGCTGCACCGGCGCTGCGCACCACGGCCCGGCTGCCGGCGGCTGGATGGGAGCTCGGTGCTGCTCTCAGGGACGAGCGATTCCCCGCGGGGACCTTCCCCAGGCCGCTGGTGCAGCTCGGGAAGCGGCTGGAGGCTGCAGCAGGACGAAGCAAAGCGGGAGGGGAGGTCTGCCCTGCAGGACCCCTGTGCTGGGGGGGTGGCGCAAACTGCCCACCCGCAGGTCCCCGGCAGAGGGGACCTTGTGCCAGGTCATTATTTTGTCTTTAATGGAGCGCCGGTTCAGCCTCCACGAGCTGCTGACTGTCTTCCCCCAGTGCAGGGGTGGGAGATGGGGGCTCTTGCTGCAGGAGACACCCGGGTGTGCTTGAGGAAGGCGGGTGACCCTTCAGCCGTACGGAGAGACCCTCAGTCACCAAGAGACCTAGCAAAAGGTTGTTTTCACTGGCCCTTGCAGGCAGGGACTCTGCTGAGCCCTCCCTGTCGGGCACCACGGGGGGCGGTGGCAACCACGGGGATGGCCCGTCCCGTCCCAAACACAGGTGGTCCTGCTCCCCTCACCCAGGCAAGCTTCAGCTCTTGTTGGCCAGTGCTCGGCACGGCCAGGGCAGCTCCTCACTCGGCATGGCCAGCCGGCCGCGGCTGGCGGAAGGGCGCGACTGATGGTTCCTACGCAAATCTGACATGAAGCGCCGGGCTAAGGCCAGCAGGAGCCGCCCCTTCGGCAAGATGGTCGCCGAGTCCAGAGCTTACGCTGACCTCGGGCACCTGGAACGCAGGCAAAAGATTTGCTGAGACCTGGAGGAGAACAAGGGACCCGAGCGGGCTCCCCGGGCCCTTCCCAGCCAGCACTTGCTGCCACATAGGGTGCGTGTGGTGCCCCGGGAGAGGAGCTGCTCCCCGGCACCACCACCCAGCACCGCGGTGCCGGCAGGGTGTCCGTCACCCACCCCAGGCCATGCCGGGTCACCCGGCGGCGCTGCAGCCGAGGCCAGCCCAGGGCACAGCCACCCGCCCTTCCTTTCCCTGCCACCCCCAAACCCAGCCCTTTGTAAGAGCCGGGTCCCTGCTCTGCCACCGCCCGCCCCAGGCGCAGGAAACGCCGGGCGGCCGCTGCCGGCGGCGTGCGGGGGGAAGGCTGCTGGCAGCAGCCACCAAGCACCATGCCCATGCTGGCGGCACGCTGTGCGTGCTGCGGGGCCGCGTCAGGGCGCCACGAGGCGAGGCAGCGCCCACAGCCTGGCCGTGCCCCGTGACCTCAGCAAGCCTGACGCAGTTTTACCTCCCAGCGTCGACGCGAGACTGCGCACACAAACTTCTACTCCCCTGAAAGGGCCTGCTCGGAAAGAGTCTTTGCTCTCTACTGAATAATTACTATGCATTAAAGGGTATAATGCATATTTAAATATGCATTTAACTGTCAGAGTAAGCAGGTGAGTGAATACGCATGTTATAAAAAATACATATTTAACTAATATGCAATTAATGGGGCAAACCAGTCAAAACTATTTATTACTTCTGGGAACAGAACACCTTCTAAAGCATTTTAATTACTGGAGCGATATTCTGAAAACAAAGATCACATTCACTCTTTCTCACTCTCTCTTTTCCCCCCCAAAAGAATAGAGAAACTGTGTTAAAACCCCGTGATCCCACGTGTAGCAGGGAGCCGTTAAGCAAAATGGAGTATGCGGACCCCTGGGAAGGTTGCGGTCGCACAAGCGGCCACAACAGGAGGAAAGCAAATACCCCGGTGTGGACTTTGCAAAAACCAGCCCAGCCTCTGGCCTCCGCTCCGCCAACGTGAAGCTGCG
Source organism: Gorsachius goisagi (assembly GCA_018403395.1). Classification (NCBI taxonomy): domain Eukaryota; kingdom Metazoa; phylum Chordata; class Aves; order Pelecaniformes; family Ardeidae; genus Gorsachius; species Gorsachius goisagi. The sequence continues at coordinate 47,108 of BOSO01021793.1, forward strand.
GCCACTGGGGACGCGCGGGCAGCGCCGCGGGCAGCGCCGTGGGCAGTGGCACCAGGAGGGCTGTGCCCAGCTCTGGCGCAGGGACGCGGAGGTGCCGCAGTGCGGGCGGCCTCGGGGGCTGCTGCCAAAGCTGGCCCTCCCAGCCAGGCTGCTGGCCACCCCGGGGAGCGAGCGGTCCCAGCCGCGAACCCGCAGCGGCACCCGCGGCCGGCGGCGTCACGGCGTCCTCTGCCAGTCTCCTCTCTTGTCATCTGTCTGGCCGTCGCCTGAATTACTGCTGGAGCTCATAAAGCACATGCAAACAGCCTGCAAAATGGGAAGCATTCATCTGAGACAGGCCGCCCCAGCGCCCTGCTCGCGCCGCAGACGGATCACTTAGCCTTGTCATTGTGTTTATGAGGGTGAGAGAATTTTTCACTGCCGTGGTACTTTCCCATTAGCCATTACAAGGAGATACTGCTGGAGGCAACAAGGAAAAGGCTTCTCCTATGCATGACTGAGCTGCAAAGGCCAAATCAAAGGGACAAGTTGTGCCCTGGGTAATTCTTACCTTGATTTCCGTGTTGAAACATGATAAGCCGTGTCATAAAAAACTCGTTTCCTTCCAGCACCCCCATGTCCTCGCTACCGGACCCCTCCCCGAGCCCGGCCCCACAGCCATGAGCACCACCGAACTTTCAGTGGTGCGCCCTCCCGTCCCAGGCCAGCGCTGCCTCTGCACCCACAGCAGCAGCTCCCAGCGGGCCGGGGTCTCCTGGCTCGTGCCAGAGCCACCGACGCGTCAACACAGTCACGGCGAGGTGCGGCAAAGCCTCTGCTGCCGCAGGAGGTGCCCAACCTCCCCTCCCCAGTCTCTCTGGCCGGGGTCCCCCCCGCACACAAGGGCACAGGAGGAGGCAGCCGGCAGCGCGTCCTGCGAGCTGGGTCCCCCCAGCCTGCGGGCCCCCTCCTGCAGCGCTGCTGCCACGCGCCGCCCCGGGGCCTGGTGACGAGCTGAGCGTGGCCGTCCCGGGGGACCCCTGCCACCCCAGGGCCAGCATCCCAGGGTGCTGCTGCACTTGTCTGCACCTTGCTGCCTCTGCCCCCGCAGGGGTATGCGTGGCCCCGCCGGCAGCGACAGCCCGCAGACGCCCCCCATGAGAGCCAGTAGCGGCCAAAGGACGGGTGGTGGCGACCACGGAGCCAAGCCGGCGTTGCCCATCCAGAGCTGCGCTGGAACAGCTTGCTCCTGCGCGCACCCGCACCGGCGTGCGCGTGCCAGGTCCCCCGTTGTTCGCGCCGCGCAACCGCCCCGGGCGCTTTCTGCGCATCCTGCCCAAGGGAGGGAGTTTGGCTTCCATTGCCAGAGAGAAGCAGCAACTTAATGAAAAATACATATTTTTTTTTTTTTCTTTTAAAGGAAGTTTCCAAATTTATGCTAATGTCAGAATGCTTCTGAGTCATGAGGTGGCTGACAACACACTGGGTCATATTTTGCGTTAAAAATACACGAACCAAATTGAAAACACCGGCAGAGTTAGTATCTAGCGGTCCGGTGGGGAAATGCCCCCACCCGGCCATTTCCAACAATAGATTGCATCTAAAACGGCTCTGAGTTGGGTCCTGACCACTAATGCTCTGCACAATCGCATGGAAAAAGTCCCTTTTAATTCTTAAAAGGAAAACAGTTTAATCATTGTAAGAAACTATACCTTCAGGGTATCGTTTCAAAAATACAGGCAGAGATTAGAAGGGATTTGCGAGATTGTGTTTATTCCCAATTTAGGTGCTTTCCATAAATTAATTATAAAAGCAAGCCCAAACCAGTCAGAAGTACGCTGGGAAATTCTCAGAATGTGAGTCATTTTCATGCACTAATATTCATGCCATCTGCCTGCCTTTCTGCTGTTTTCTCCAAATGCTCCATTGTTAACCGCGGCCTCTGCCGCCGTTGGTCCCTCTCCCCTCACCCTGCTGCAGGTAGCTACCCTGAGCACACTGCTACGTTTTTATTGAAAGAGCATTAAAAGGAGCTTGTTTCGGTAATTGGCGCCGACGCACGGCAAACAGCGCCTCGTCACGACGCAGACGCGAGCTGTCGGTTTGCTCCCGCTTCGAGGATTCGCTGCCATCTGCGCATCGGCGCCTTCCCGAGCTCCGTGCCGGGGTGGTTCTCAGAGGGGCCGCGGGCTGGAGGCCCCCCCCGGCATCTCCAGCGGGGTGCAGCGCACAGGACGGGGCTGCGCCTGCCCGCGGCCCTGCCCGCAGCACAGCGCGAGGTCCCGGCAGAGCCACGGTGTGGGCAGCGCCGCTCTGACGGAGGGGTGAAGGCTGCCCGTTTGGTATCCACACAGTGCAAAGAGAGACTTTGGGTCAACGTACAATGGCAACGGTAAAACGCAGGAGCCAAGCATCCCCCAGATGCGCTCCCTCCAGCAGCCAGCTGCTACGTCCCGGGGAAGTCAGCGCAAACCCGGCCGTGCTGCCCGGGATGCGGGCTCACCTGGTAAGACTGGGGGATAACAACAGGTCACCTTCTGACAAGACGAGATCTGCCAAAAAACACTCCCGCTGCCATCAGCGCCACTGCAGCCTCCTCAGGAGGGGCCTGGGAATTGACAAACCTGCCCTCACCCTGGGAGCTGTCGCCCCATCTCCGCCACCCCGGCGTCCTCCGTCAGCTTTCGGCCAGGGAAGGGGGTGGGTTGAGCAGAGGCGCCCCGCGGGGAGGGGCGAGCCATGGGGCCGCAGCCGCAGGATGTGTGGCCGGCAGCCAATGCCCCCTCTGCACTGTGGCCAGCCGCCGGCCAGGACACCCCCTCTCCCAGGCTGGCGGGGGTCACCGCCGCCTCGGCCGGCAGCGCTGCCCACGCGCATCCGGGGACGCTGCCCAGGCAGCCTGGCGGCCGTAGCCGAAGCTCCCTCCTCGCCCAGCCCCGCCATCCCGGGGCCCCGGCGGGTGCTGGTGGCACGGGGGGCCCAGCTCCGCCAACGCTCCCGGCCGGCCCAGCAGCGGCGTGGGGTCCATTGCACCGCCTGGGAAGGGCAGGGAAGAGCAGGGGTCCGCACGGGGAAGTCCCCGGGAGCTGCGGGGCCCCGGGGCTGCGTGGCCGCTCCTCCGGCCCCCGGCCGCTGCGCAAAGGCCACCGGTGCCACGTCCGGGCTGTCCGCTGCGAGGTCCTCCCGGCAGAGCTCTGAGCCGCCTTTTAAAGATCACAGCTCTCTCTTTGAAGAAAGGAAAATTAAAATATTGCTCCTTAGAACAGCATTGTCCAAAGCTTTTGGTTGCTCCTAAATACAAAATCCTACCTATCCCTTAAGAAGGATTAAAGAAACTGGTGTGGTTGAAATCCCTAATGGAGGCGATATGGTTTTGCTCCCTACAGGAAACCACTGAAAATGCTTTAAAAATAATCTTGTGGTAATAGTCTAACGGCCTAAGTACATGTTTGCCCTGCAGTAAAGGCAGACTTTCATCTGGCTGAACGACTTCTGAGCATCACAGAGCCCGAAACGGCAGTGCCCTGCGTGTTGCGTCCCACGTGCACAACCCCCGGCCACGCAACCTGCACGAAGGAGAGGAGCTGCCCCTGCTGTGGGCACGGCGAGGCCAGAGGGTACACGGGCACAGCAAGGCCAGCGGGGACACGGGAATGGTGAGGCAAGCGGGGACAGCATCGGGAGGGAGCTCGGACCAGGAGGGGACAGGAAAAGCTGTGCTCCTGGTGGCCCCAGGCCCCAGCGGCGCGTTTGGGATGCTCCCACAGGCAGCTCCTGGTCCCTCTGCCCGGGGAGGGAGCCTGGGAGGTGCAGGAGAGGTGAGCGGGAGCGTGGGAAGAGAGCGCAGCGCGTTCGCAGCAGCGACCCCGAAGGGCTCCGGCTCTCCAGGGGACAGGGCAGTCCCACCGCCACGCGTGCGGGTGCCGGGAGGCGTTACAGAGCAGGGGCAGGAGCCACGTGTGCAGAAAATCAACCCCCGGGCTTGCGAGGATCTAATCCTTTCCAGGGTCCCACCTCCACAGGCGCCGCGTGACGCGACAGGGCTCTGGTGGCCCCGCTCCTGCTCACGACTCCCGGCGCAGGAGGCTGGGACCCCGGGGCTGTGCATCTGCCGCTGGAGGTGACGCAGCCCCGGAGGCAGCGGCGTGGCTGGCGGGGGTGGCAGGAGGCCACCGGCCCGGCTGACGAGGACCTTGCAGCACAGCAGTGGGCCCGTCCCGCAGCACCCGGGGGGGCTTCCAGCCTCAGGGGGACATTGTTTGAGAAGGAAAGCGCCTTGCACCAGGACAGTCAGTGACTGTGTCTGCAGTGACGAGGCTGACGGACAAGGTCCCACCCTGCTGGGGACACGCCGTGATGATGCTGGGCTGGCTCGGGGCGGCCCCTTCCAACGACGTTGTCCGGAACAGGCTGCGAACTACGGCCAGCCCCGCGTCACGGCTGGCGCTCTTGCAGTGGCAGGAACCTCACCCAAGAGCAGCCAGCACCACTGCGGTGGCCGTGCTTACCCCAGGGAAGGGAAGAGGAGGCGAGCCGTGCCCGGGCAGGCAGCAGCGCATCCAGCGCCTTCCCCCACCGGCCGAGGGGCGCCGGGTGGGAGGGACGGCCCAGCCCTGCTCCCCGCGGGTGAGCGGCACCCAGAGCCGCTGGCACAGACCGGGTCACATCGCTCAGGTGTGCCAGTCCCCCGCTCCTCTCAGGAGCCGGCAGCTCTGCTGGTGCCTGGCTTTGACCCTGGAGACACTGCACGTCCCAAAATGGGGATGCAGCCATGCCCCGCAGCAGGGTTATCAATTAACCAGCTGGATCCCAGCAAACAGGCTTTGCTCTGAGAAGCGACCAATGAGTTTGGTGGGTGCGAGTTTGCCTGGATTTGGCCCCGTCACCAGCCCTTTGGCACGTGCTTTTCTACTCCAGGCTGACGTAAACCCCTGGGAAATCAGTTCTCACTTCCAGCCCCCCACCCCCGGAGAGCCGTGGCTCCTCCTTAAAAGCCAGGCTGCATGGCCGAGATGGGGTGGGATCGGGCAGGGTGGAATGGGTTGGACAGACAGACAGACACCCAGCCATTCTGCCGGCCTTTGGCAAGGGGCTGCTGTATCCCCTGGAGAGTTGCAAGCTTTGCCAGGGGTGGCCTGCGTTTCGAAGGACATCCCCTTCATACCGTGACAGCCAGAGGCTGTTTGTCCTGCCCTGACACGCACTCCTAAAAGCACGCCAAACGCCTGCTGTGCCCGGGAGGGTGCTGGCGTTTCCAACTCCTCCGGTGGAGCACGCGCCCCGCAGTCACTGGCAGAGGCGCCGGCTCGGCTCTCGGCAGCTCCCTGGCCCTGCCGGCAGTGGCCTGTGGCTTGCAGAGGCTGGGCGAACCTCAGCCCCGTCTCCTATGGCTACCTCCTCATTCAGATGGCCACCTGGCTGTCCTTGCGCCCAGCCCACGGGCAGGAAAAAATAAAAGCAAAGCGTTGGGAATCGAACAGCCTCGCATGGGGGAAATGTGAAAACCCTGTTCGGGGAGGCTATTGCCACGGCAAGGCCCTTCCAGATGTGACAGCACTCGTGCTAGCTTCCAAGGTGACCCCTGCAAGACAGAAAAGCTGGTGCCCGACGTGGCTGGGACATACCCAGCGTCCTTGCTCCTCTGGCAGCGAGAAGAGGAAGATGTGGCATCCATTCATCTCTTGCATTTCAGCTTTCAGAAAGGTTTTGCAGAGTTCTGCAGAGTTTCCCAGAGGTGAAATGGTCTGCAGGTCTGCCTGACACAAACCAGATGGCAAAAACAGAATTTACAGCTCAGTTTCCACCAGGGTGTCCAGATAACAGGAAAGACGCCAGGTCAGGGATGAGAGATCGATTAAGTACTTCAGTGATCTGAAACTCTGGGGTGAAGCAAAGCATGGCAGAGCGAGGAAAGGCTACAAGGTGCCCCCAGGTCAGGCAGGCTGACGGACACTGTGCAGCATTTCAGGAGCCAGCAAAGCCCGGCTGGCGGACAGTGATGGGCACAGAGCCGTGGGGAGCAGGCGGAGGCAGGGGACAGCCGCGCTGCCGTCCCTGTGGCCGCTCGTGTTAGCAGCCTGCGCTGGCAGAGGGGGCGATGGCTCAAATACAGCAGGAGAATAACTCAGGAGGAAAAGGTGGGATGGGAAAACTGTGACGGCTCAAGACACCGTGGTTAAGCCTGATCTATTCACCCTCACGGCGTGCACGAAGGAGCAGAGAGCTGGCCTGGGGTGTTGCGGAGAGGCAGCACAGGCTGGAATTTCAACAAAAGAAGGGAATTAGAGGAAATACAGAAAATATTACATTTAAATTATGTATTGGGGGTGTGTGTGTGTTTATACACACACGTGTGTATGTTGTATCTGTAAAACAACAAAATGGGAAACCAGTAATTGCCATCCGGTTTGTCCCATGGGATGGGAAGGAGAGAACTTTAGGTTGAATGTCATCCAGTGTAAAACAGAGGAGAAGAGATTGCTCCTTGGCTGCGTGCGGCTGTGGCACGCCCTCGAGCCAGGCAACCAGGGCATCGCAAACGGACGGAACGCTCCTTTGCACACAGCGGCTGTTCAGAAATAGTCACGGCCCGTGTTTCGCAAAGGGCACAGTTTCTGCATGCCGGTGAAGAGCTGATTAACAGAGGCTGTTTCTTGGGGTGGCTTACTGATACCCCTGCTCTGAAAGGTCCAAAGCAAGTAGGACAGGACAGCCTGGGGAGCGGGCAGTGGGATGCGATGCCACCATCTCTGCCCTCGGGGGGGAAGCAGGTCTGCCCGCCCAGTGATGCTTTCAACCCGCTTCCGTCCCTGCAGTGGCGGGGCAGCCGGATACCCCCCTGGATGTGCCATATGGTCTCCTGCCTGATCTCCTGTAGCCTTCCCCACCTCCCAGCAGCTGCCCCCATGCCTTTCCTCCAGACCCCACTGAACGGTCCTGCCCCAGTCCCTCCAGTTCACCTGCAGTGCTCCCAGTTTCCTCCTACATCCATGAGTGCTGGCCGAGCAGGAGCTCACCGGTGCTCCAGCCGTTTGGGTGCTCCTGCAATGGGCAGGCTGGCGGGACCCTGTCCCTCACAGGCCCAGCTTGAGCAAGTGGGATGGCTCCCAGGCTGGGATGAAAGTGAACGGAGGTTTCATGCACATTTGGGAAGAGCCAGCAGAGGCGGGCAGACGGTACAACCCCCATCCCTGCAGGGAGGGAGGGGATGTGTGCCTGCAGGCACTCCTGACACCCCCCCACTGGAAGGCAAGAGACTGCCCCCCCCCCACTCAAAGGGAGAGCATCGGGTGCTCTCTCCTCCTTCCCCCTCTAACTTGCTGGCTCAAAAAAATGCAAGGGCTTGGGAAAGTTGGGCCACTTTGATTTGCACTCTGTGTCTGGAGATGTGAGCCACATTCCTACAGCCGTCAGGGTAAAAGGGGGCCGTGTAGAGGGCCAGGACTTTGCCAGTGTCCTGTGGAGGGGAGGGCTGCATCCCACACTCGAGTCTTAGGAGACACCCCCGGTCAGTGCCTTCGCCCCCTCCATCCTCATCCCCAGAGAACACGGCAGTGAGACACACACTCCCTTTGACACTGAGAACATATAGCTCCATATCATACCTTATATCGTGAGGAATCAAGCTCCATTTGCCCCTGTGCTCATGAAACTCCTGCGCTTTTAAAATCAAGTGCACGCTCCAATGATGCCAGGACCTGTGGCTCCAAGTAGTGCTTGAGATGGAGCGATCCAGGGAGGAAGAAGCTGTGGGAGTAAGAAGCAGGCTCAGGCACTATCGCATTTGTGCCTGGTCTGACAACATGGTTTTGACCAGTGCAGGACCCAAGGAAAGAGAAGGCTCAGGGGGGTCCCATCACTGCGTGTAAATACCTGGTGGGGGAATAAAGGAGCAGGAGCCAGGCTCTTCTCAGCAGTGCACAGCGGCAGGGTGATGGGCACAGACTGAGGCACAGGGAATTCCACTGAAACAGAAGAAAAACACTTTTTCACTCTGAGGGTGGCTGGACACTGGAACCAGTTGCCCAAGGAGGTCATGGAGCCTCCATCTGTGCAGGTATCCCAGTCCCAGCTGGACACAGCCCCCGGCAACTGGCTCTAGGTGACCCCACTTTGAGCAGGGGTTGGACAAGGAGACCTCTGGAGGTCCCTCCAGCTTCAGGGCCCCTGTGGCTCTGAGGACACCCTGCCACAGAGGACACCCATAAGATGCAGTGCAAGAACATAGCACTGACCGTGGCCTTGCCTTCAAAGGGACTGCGGAGCTACCACCTTTCCAAGAGGCAGTGAGTTCCTCATCCCAGTGGGCTGTGACGCTAACAGGCACAGAGAGCTGGGCTGCTGCTGGCCCGAAAGCAAAAGGACTTTGTCACCAGACTGTGTGAGTGACGTGATCCAAAGGGGTAGGGCTGGGTCTGAGAGTAAAATATCCTCAGGCCCGGTGTGAGAGGCTGGCTTGGTCCGGCTGGGGCTGGGGCTGGGGTGACCGCCAGCTGCATGCACACGGTCCCTTGCCCTTGCCTGGATCGCGCTGTCACAAGGTTTTGCCACTCAGCAATGGTTTTCCGTGACACCTTAGACTGTGCACAGGACGCGTTTGCTGAGCAGGTCCTGAGACCACTGCGTGCCTGTGGCTGGAGCTGGTGGCCCAGAAGGGCGGTGACAAGCCAAGGCATTCCAGGAGAAGGTTTCTGCCCCTCTATAGTAAAGACTTTGCATCTGAAGCCACACAGCTGGGACAGTTTTAGGTGTTCTGTGCATTTGAGTGCATTGATAAAACCACACTTTTGCCAGCATTGTGTGTTTTGTTTTGCAAATTAATCTGCTCGGGGGTCTCCACTTTGCTTGTACTGGTGCCGCTGGAGGCACTGGCCAAGTGTTCAGGCGCTGTCACTGCACGGTGGTGCACCGGCTCCAGCAGCACCGGGCACCGGCAGCCACCACACCTTCTCCCGAGTGAGCGACTCCACCACATTCACTCGGGTGAGCAGGGGAGGGCAGCCGGAAAGGGAAAAGGAAAACCCTTGCATCCAGCGTGCCACAAGATTAGCGTGGAGATGTCATGCTGGAGAGCATATACTCCTGACACAAATCCTTACATGATCAGGGAGGGAGATAAGATGTCAATAAAATAAAATAAACTTTCAAGCAATTATTAAAAAATAAAATGGATTCCGCTGGCATAATCTGACAACATACTGACAGTGGGAGCAGACGTGCATCATGATAAAGGAAAATCCCACCAGTAGAGTGCAGTTCCATTAGATAAGCTGATTCCTCATACAGCTCTGACGATTCGCACCAGAGAAAAGCATTCTGAGTCCCTGGCCTCGAGTTCCTATACAACTCCCATTAAGATTAGACAGTCCTGCGCTCCGGCTCTCTCCAGCCCTCTTGTTAGACCTTCCATCAGATAACAGAGGCTCTTGTCTCCCAGGGCACAGAGATCCTTTGTTTTCCCAACTGGGCTGGCACAGAGCGGGGTGACCCAGCCAGGCTCTGCCCCATGGTCACATCCAGCTGCTGGCGGGGACCCACAGGGCCTGAGCCTCTGCCTGCGGATCACCCTCCTCTTCCTAAACCAAAGACCCGTGGCGGGGGTGTGCTGCAAGCCGTCCCCATCTCCCATGTGGCACAAGCCTCTGGAGCACCTGCGGCAGAGCAGAAGGTATCCTGGGTAGATCTTCTGGGACGTTAAATCCACTTTCCCTCTGTCCACGGATCTGTTGTCTTCGCTGGTGTGACTGTGCTCATTCCCAGAGCCAATGCACTTGTTTTACTCCACCTTCCTAGGCAAGCTCGTGCCTTCTTTGGTTTCCTCCCACCCACTCCTATGCCTAGCTGTGTTCATTCTGTGATCACACCGTGGATTCAGATCAGGTCTCCAGTAAATTTAAATCTGGCTATTAACAAGCAAGTTCCGTTCAGCACTGGGAGACACTTTACCTACCTCTGGCCTTTGGAAACTGCTCAAAGTAGTCACTGGAGGCTCTGGAGGCTCTGGGGTGGAAAGTCTTGTCCTAAAACACTACCCAAGACCTGCAGCATCAGTTGCCATCTAGAGGTGGCAATCCTCCACCAATGAAGCTTAGGCAACCAGCTCAGCCTAGGCCCTCGCTGTGGGGACAATGGGTCAGAATGGGGCTGCTCTGTAGAGTCTCTTCAAGTAGCTGGACAGAGGGACCTTTGGGGGATGAACGCTGTTCCTGGAGCTGCAAGCTGGATGCCTTGTTCCTCCTGGTTTGCATGTTCTCACCCTTGCTTTGGGGTAGATTTGCACTGCTTAGAGGTACAGGTTGGGTCCCAGCCAGGTGTATCACCATGGCTCCTCTTTGCCGCCTCGGCCAGCAGAGAGAGATGTGCTCAAATGATGCCTCAGGAGATAGCAGTGGGTGAGATCAGAGCGCAGAAAACAGTTCCAGTCAGGCACCATGTTGGGTGACCACAGGAAAACAGAATCTGGGAGGACCTGTCACCCTGTATGCTGGCCCAGAAACCCACCATCTCCCAGCAAAAGTGGTATGGGTCACCACCAACCTGACTTTAATGGCACTGGCGCAAAGCCATGTTGTCCTGGTTTCAGCTGGGACAGAGTTAATTTTCTCCCT
>BOSO01021794.1:0-18593 GCA_018403395.1 Gorsachius goisagi
CCTTCCAACCCGAAACCTTCTATGATTCTATGATTCAGTCACACTACAATGAAGAGGTTGGGGAACAAGTACAGAAGAAACGCAAAGCCTACACCAAAACTTTTGGGTGAAAACAGCAGGCTGTATGACACATGGCAGGCTGGAATCTGTGGCCTGTCCAGGCTTCCCTCTTTAAACATGAGGATACCACTAATCTCCACTCATACAAACCATAAAGGTAAATGATGAATCTCTAAGCATTCCCATCCTCTAGTATATGTACAACTATACCAAATGTTAGAGATACCTTGGTTTTCCTTTCATTTCACTTATTTACGAAAATAACAAGTTTGTCTTTCAGAGAGGTGCAACTGAGCTTTTATGTCTTAGCTAAATGTAAAGGTAAGGTAACCTTTTGCAGTCACAGATTGGCAGAGGCAACTGAAAGCATTTTGCTCTGCAAATTGCATGCGGACACATCATAACCATCTTAATCATGTTTGCTTTGGAGTGGGCAGACATCTTCAGGAAACTTAAAGCAAATACCAAAACCTGGTCTTTTGGGAATTTTGCCATTTTTTTGCATTATGAAGCTGTGTAGCATTCTGCTACTATCAAGGATGTACTTCACTAAGGGCAAGTTTTGTCCTTGTGGAGTTAGGCACTGCAATCACTCTGACTGCAGTTTAAAAGTACTCTTCAAGTTCTGGAGAAGTTAAGTGGGGAGTTCTTTGTGGTGAGTATGTAGCGTGTCCTTGGAGTGCTCCACATCAATCCTTGTGTCTCAGACATGTTTTTAAAAAGATAATTTTGCAGCTTTGTGATTTTTCACTTTCCTGGAGCCTTCATGGGAAATAGCTCATTCTCAGACATAAATACACCATCCTGGAAACTGCCACAGCTTAAACTTGTGCCTTTCTTAGGATACCTTCTCTTTTATAACTCAAATGGAAACTCAAATTCAAACTTAAGATACTAAGAAACAACTTACTCTAAATGTAGTTTGAGGACTAGCCAACAAAATTAGTTTGGCAGAGTAATTTATTCTCTATAGATCACTACTATATCTCATCCCAAACCCCTAACCTAAGGGTCTCCCTTCCTGTGGTATCTCTACTGTTGTTATTCTGCTTCTGCTTTAATGTACCTGGACTAACCCTAGACCTTACACTTAGGTCAGTGATACCCAGTGGAACTTGTATTTCTGTCTCTTGGAAGCAAAAAGGTACTGTCCTGAATTCACTGCTTGCTTCTCATTGCCGCCACAGCTCTTCAGATCCCGCTGTACTAGATCAAAAAATTAATCTCAAGTTCAGCTTTGCATGGGTTGAAATGGTACCCTGCAGAATGAAATTTCTAACTGTCCTCCTTGAAGGACCTTTAGGCCAGAGGTCTACACTTGCAAATGCCACTCATAATTCACCTTTACAGTTTAGACTTCTGTTTTATTGCACTCTTACTCCAACCCTATCCTTGGGCCAAGAGTAGATTTAGGAACCTCGTGAGGAAGGCTTTCCTAATTTTATCACTTAGAAGTCCTGTGGCTATTGTCCCTCTCCTAAATTAATCTGGAGTCTTCTTTCCCCTGGCAAACATTTCTCAAACATGAACTCAAACCCCAACACCTTGTTTAGGCTCAGACTGCCTCGATGATACCCATACAATGACATTCCCACTTTTATCACCAACAAAGCAAACAGCTGTTGACCTAAATTTACTCAGGGCAGCTCAGAATGCCACAGTGAATACATCCCTTTGCTTCAGCACCATTGAATATAACTCTTATCTTAACCCTTGTCCATATTCATGGACAGAAAACTATGAGAAGTTTCTCAAAAACTCTAGGAAATAAATCTACTGTCCTAAAATTTTTTTTAGAGTGGGACTTGGGGACATCTCAGAATGCCATTGTTGCTATTAGTCTTTAACTTTTGCTTTAAGGAACAAGTTTTCTCACCCCAACCTTACTAGTTACTAGAGTGAGACTTAGCATTATTCCTGGGGATGCCCTTCTACCGTGGGAAAATACCACTACTTATTTCCTGTTTTCTGGTTACATTCAGTAGGTTTTAATACAGTAAAAACCTTAAACCTAAATTAGGGTAAGATAAGAATTTAAGGAATATGCTACCAGCTCCGGCCAGTGGTTCACCTAACCCAGCTTTCCATCTTGAACAGTGGCATAATTGGGGAAAACATGCAAGCCTGGCGCCACTTTACAGTCCATTCCCCTTGTACCCAGCATATCTGCTTGTGATAGGGACGTTCAAGAGCTCTTCCCTATGCCTTATAGAGCCCAATGACAGTCCTGACCATTAATTTACCCCATCACTTTTTGAAACTTCTCTGTTGTTATAATTTAAGGAACCTTTCAATTTTTTAAATGCCTGTTTTCCTTTTGAAAGCTCCTTAACTTCTACAGACTGTGGACTATGAAAGGCTTGGTTTGCTTTGTTTTCTTTTTGAGTTGTGGCACACAATTTACTTTGGCTCCTAACACAGTATTTCTAAAACCTCCCTGACTGCTTGTAGGCTTCTTATTTTCTTCTGCCTTAGATGTTTTCATTTACTTTATAGTTTGTTTCATTTTCTGCAGTTCCTTTCTTGAAATTGAGCAGCTTTGTACTACATTTATTTGGCGCACTCTCTCCTGCTGTAACGTGAATGCAGAACCTTTCAAATGGAGTTCCTACTACAGTTCCTAATTTTATTACTGTAAGAGTTACTCTCCTGAGCTTGTTCTATGCAGCCTCCTGACCAGCGTGCTGATTGCTTCTTGAACAATGTTCCTAAATTTATGCTTATTCTAGAGCCAGAGATACAGTATGGAACAAAATTTGTCATTTTTTCATTGCAAAATCTAGTGGCTGCTCTCATAAACTTAATTTGGATCTGCTTCGCAGTGACACACTTACTGTTGCTCTACAGCCCTGACCTTTGCAAGCTGCAAACTAATCTTAATTCCGGCCATAACCAAAGTAATGACATCCTCTTTTTTTTCACTAAGAAACCTAATGTACCTTGTTCCAAAAATACTCTGTGATTAGCTTCTAAAGAACTGATTTTGAGAGATCTTTACTGGAAAAGATGATTCGGGAACACAACAGAATGAATATAGTTACTGAGTACTGATATTTAATGAAAAAAATAGCCAGGGAATATAATTTTGTATACAGAAGGAAAAGAAACTTAGTGATTAAATTCCTAGAAGCTTTTAAACATTAAGAAAGCTCACCAGTCTTTTTACAGCTGCATCTCTCCTTTTTGCTGAAAGGAAACAGGGGTCTCAGTGTACCTGCTGCTGAGAAGCTCAGCATGGAGTGAGCCTGAGGACAGAAGAATATTTTTCCAGGTGAGAGTAGGTTTTTCATTGTCTAATCACTATTACTGATTTCTCTTACCACAAGTGACTGTTCTTAATTTATTATTCTTTTTTTTTCTAGGAAGGACGGATCTATGCTTACCCCAGTTTTTGTGTTTTGTTCTTATACTCACAAATGTAATTTTGTTCTGTGGTTAGCTGTAGCTGGGCAGCTCTTCTCATTCCTCTGTCTCCAAGCCTCAACCTCCTGGGTGCTATCTATATACCCTGTGGAACAATAATCCCCATTTTCTCCCTAAGAAACCGCATGGGTACAGTCCTCAGTAAACCTGAGGTCCATTACCCAATTGCAGCCTAATTCTCACTGTACAGCTTCTACTTTACTAAGCTGTAGACATATTGCTTTATCCATAAACACTGCTATTGTGGAGATAACACATGGAACAGCTTTTCTACATTTTCTTGTTAACATCTTCAGGGATTAGTATGCCTACATTGGGATTTGCTTTCCAGCTGCTTCCTTACTTTGATCCAGACCTTCTGTACTTTGGTGGTGGTGTTCTCATGGGTGATGGCCATTCATGTTGTGACTCTTACTTCTTTGCATTTCACTTTTCACTTTGCATTTGCACAGCCACAGCACCTGAGCATCTCCTGGATTTATTCTCCTACACTCTTATGAGATCTGACACTGCCACGTTGAGACTTGAGTCACTTGCCTGTGGTTACAAAGGAAATTTGTGCCAGACTGAGTAAATGTTCCCTGTTTTCTAGATTTAGGTGCCCCCTGTCTTGGATGTATGAAGTCAGTAAGTGACTTTCAGGGACAGCCAGCAGAAGGGACCCTGGTAGTACTGTGCCCTGCAGCTTTGTGACCAGGCATGGAGGAAGGACCCTAAAGGAGCAATTTCTCCATGTAATTTTGTTGTTCTTTACCCAGTGCTCTCCTTTGGCAATCCATCCATTAACTGCTGCAGGAGCCTGTTCTGCAGTCAGCTCCCTGCACCCAGTGAGCTGTTTTCATGAGCACTGCAAAGATACCTCTGGAGCTGCTGCTGACTGTGCCTTCATTTGATGGTCTCACTTAGTACCAGGGTGCAATGGCTAAAATCAACACTTTTGAGTGGTGAAATCTTCAAGTGAATTTGTCTTTGGGTTTTTTAGCAGTGATTGGTGTTCAGTTAACACAGCAATTTGACCGCTGAGATCATAGAGCATTATTTGACCAAAACATTACTAATATGGCAAGCAGAAAGGTATGCAGTCAACCTCAGTTATCTTTTCCTGTTCGACATTCAGTACCGTTGGGCTCAGGGAGGCAACTGTCTGCTCTGTGCTGTGCTGCGCCAAATAATGTTTTGAAAGAGCATAAGCTAACACAACCCCTGTTGACTTTCCCAGTAGTACTTTGGGAAGCTAAATTTGCCTAAATGTGAAGTGAAAGTAACTCAGTACTGCCAGGAAGCAAATCCTCCGGTACCGCTGCTATACTTACGTGCTGCCTGCTGAGCGGGGTTACTGGGAGTGGGCTGGGACCCCCCAGCACTGACAGGCAAGGCACAGTGTTCCTGGGAACACGAATACATTCCTGGATGCAGAGATGTGTACCTGTGTGCGTGAGGCAGGATATTCACAACCTCCATGTTCAAACAAAGCAGAAGCATAACCAACACTCACACAGTGAGCCTCCTGTGGAGCTGCAACTCTGAGCTAAGAAGTGATGTCACACGTCAAAGAGTATTTTGTTTCTTTGCCCCCTGCTTTTTAGGTAGGAATATGACTATAGGTACTGCATGTAGCTAAGTAAATTGCAGTTGTTCATGTATTTATCCCTATCAGTCTCTATGAGGCAAGACTTCCCTTAAGATTTTCAGCTCAGCTGACCCGTCTGAAGCTCTGTGACCTCTCTCACCACAGGGGCTGAGTGCTTTTATGCCTGTAATGTCACTCATCTCACAACCCCTCAGGCACTGGAGCGGTACCGCTACCCCTCTCAAACAGGCAAGAGCGAGACTGCTGGGGGGTAAAAGCCCTGCCTGACAAAGTCCACGAGGTAGGCGAGCACCTTGCTCACGTACAATCCATGTGCCATCTTCTCTAGGTACTGCATGGAGACTTAGGACCACTGTAACAAGCATGTGTCAGGACAGGCTTTGTGTGGCCAAGCCTGGGATGGGGTGGGATGGGGTGGGATGGGATGGGGTGGTACTTTGTTGCATAAGTGTCAATGTGTTGATAGATGCTTATTTTCCTCTTCTTCCCAGCTCTATGCATGAGGTAAGAAAGAACTGTGTTCTGGCAAGGCTGGATTTGGGAATAGAAGAGGAACTTCTTGCAATTCAAGACCAATAAAAGCCCCTTATCCCTATTTGCTTTCTTTTTTTTACAAAACACTGGGCTACTGAAAGGATGCGTGAACCAAGTTTCCTCCTGCTATGTTCTTTCTCCCCCATCACAGTTTCAAGATATTCTTCACAATAAAATACTTAAAGAAAATCAAATGTCTTTCCAAACAGTGAGATAGAACCCAGAGGCAAAGTCCCATATCATCAAACTCTAGCGTGAGCTTTCTGACTGAGCCTCTTCTCCCTGAAGCTTTGTGTTCCTCCAGTGTCAGGTTTGGAGCGTCCAGGATTTATTTAGAAAACAAGAGAGTTTAGCCCTTAACAAGCAAGCCATGCCATATTTACACAGTCAGATGCAACAGCCATGACTGAAAGGCTGAAAACCCCTACAGCGAGGGACCTGACTGGTACTTTCAACACCTTAGTTAAAAACAACCTTTGTTGGGTTTGTAGCTTTTGGCTACATAGACAAAACACAGACAGTTAAAAAAATAAAATTAGATAAAATCTGAAAAATGTCTGGTGGGGCTTAGGCTCTTTCCCGTCCATGCCTTACTCCTGGCTAACAGCACTAACTCACAAAGCATTTGGTATCCTTGGTGCTCTGAACACCAAGAGCTATTCCAAAGCCAAAGTGTCCCTTGCATTTTCTCTGGGCCTTCTGACACATCACTGTAGTTGTTCTGCTCATGCAATGAGCCTAATTTGTTCCAGACTGGGATCCTACTAGTTTACTTTCTACTCCTTTTCTTGTAATTACTGTACTCAGAGACCTCCAGCTTTGAAATAGTAGGGCCACTCCCCTCAAAATATCCTATCATTCCTTTGGCCAGATGAAACATGCATGTTATTTCATCTGTCTCCTTCAGTATAACAAATGCAGCTCAAATCCCATGGCAAGCCAGCAAGAACACCTGTTAAAACAGAAAAGGAAAGATTATAAATAAATAAATAAATAGATAGATAAATAAATAAATAAAAGATCTGTTGTAGGATCCAACAAAATGATCAAAGGGAAAGCAGCTTATGTGTTGTTTTTTTTATTTTTAAATAAAAACTTGTAGATGCCTAGTCCAGCAGTTACCTTCCGCTGGCTGTTTGATGGAGAGGCACAAATGCACTTAACACAGCCAGAAAAAAATACATGAAACCACACATGTTAAGCACAAAACCATTCTGTAGTTGGTTTTGTCTCTTCCATCAGGCGTTATTTGGTAGGGCCTACATTGTGGCGTTTTGTATTTTTTATGCTGTGGGGCATTTCAATGAGCTGTTGCTCTGCAGAGCTGTTCTGTCAGTTTGTACTCTTGTAAATGTCTCTCTGAAATGGTGGAGAGCTAGCTAAAATTAAAGTCATATGTCTTTCCACTTGTAGCCAGTAAATGAGGATAAAGGCATTCCTGAATGCCATTAGAGGATCCCTGTGGTATTTCAGACATCCTGAGGTTGCTGTCATCAAGCCTGTCCCTACTAAAGATCGCTCCAACACTGTAAGAAGCTCACCCTTACAATTGTCATTACTGCAGTACTAATTGCCCTGGGAGGTGGGCAGTCACGAAGGAAGTGAGTGCTCTCTCTTGCTAGCTGTGACCCTGAAACAATGGGCTCCTGTAAATAACCTGTGCTGGCAGGCCCCTAGCACCAGGTAGGCAGCCCACAGGCATAGGACTCCCTGTTCAAGTGGAGGCTGCCCTGGACTCAGACCTGTGTTCAGGAGAATGGGTGAAACACATCAGCAGGGACAGTTCTGCTCTGCAGGCAGCAGGACTGAAGTGTGAATTTTGGATGGATTAGTTTGCCACACAGTGTGAACCAGGAAAGTAAGTAATTATGCATAGGGTATTAAACACATAGAACCTAATGTATTAAGTCACCACAAGAGGAAGGAAGTAAGGCTTCAGTCCAGTTCACAGAGATAAAGAACGTGATGCAACTGTCTCCTTTAGCCACATCCCATGAATTTTAGACATTTTCTGACTCTGTAAGCTATTTCAAGTTTCCAAATATGCTAGCATCACTGGCAAATCATCTGACATCTCATTTGCTTACTAGCACCAGAGAACAAAAATGGCTTTCATTTGCAAAATGAGGTATGACCAAGCAATTTCTTGTGGTTATTGCAAGGCCACTGTGGACTTCTCACAGCTCAGTGTGAGACTTTGCACCACACAGGCAGCTTTGTGCATCTAATCCCTCAAGGGCTCAGGTCACGTTAGTTATCAGTTCCTGTATCAGTGTTGCTTCTGTGGTGCCTCCTCTCAGGGCAGGCACACTTGCAGCTGCAACCTTGAACCCCTGCTCCCAACCATGCAGACCAGTAGAATAAAAAGGGTTAGTCAATGTGGGCAAAGTGTTCCTCCCCACTCACCTCCTACTGCTTGACCTGGCGGGAGGGGAAGTAGTTTTCCTGGTAAACCTGGAGGCTGCAGTCATTGAGAAGTATAAGCCATGGGTAAAGATGGAGAGTGTGATGAGAAGGAGCAGTGCCTTCCCTGCCTCTCTGTGCGTGGCCCTTTCCAAAAGGCAGCTGCCCCAGGGCCACAGGTCTGCAAAATATTTTAGAAGAGGCAGTCCTCAGCCTGCACCCAGCTGCCAATCAAGCTTGTAAGAAATAAGCTTTTGGCTGCAGAAAGACAACTGAAAGACAACCTCTCTCCCAGACTTCCTTCCAAGGTATCTTGTTGAACCATGGCTCTTCAAACATGAGGGTAATGGCTTCTGTTGATACTCAGTGAGTAGTTACATGCATGGAAGTAACAAAAAGCTATTGTAAATATAAAGAAGTAAGATTTTTTATTGAAGGGTGTGATGCTTCCTCCTTATTTTCCCCAAGGAATCCAGTGTATATTCTGGAACAGAAAAATGTTCTTTTCCTTAATTTTTTTAGACACTTTTTCTTCTTGCTGGCTGAAGGCATTTTCTTGCCTCAGCTGCTAAAACTATTCAGCTAATGATTTTCTCATTAGCCACCACTACCAGCGCTAGATGGATGCGATTAAGACTTTCACCAAATTAAAGTTGCAAAGCTAATGCGTTGGTTAGTCTTTCATCCCATATTTTGCCAAGTATAAAACAAGAGAGTGCTCTTATGAAAGAAGCCCGCAAGGCTGAGGTCACAGGGAAGGTAAAACCAAGGGCCACAGGGACTCTAGATTACACACAATATTAAGAAGAACAACAGAACTTTTAGAACATGATGATAATCTTTAGGAATGTAAATTACTTATAGAATCTTGCTTCTTGAGGTAATACAAGTTTCATGCTCTCCTTTGAGCATATTTTTCAACTAGATTATAGCAGAAATGTTCTTCAGGGAACAGGGTGAGGGAATTAGCTACCTTACGACAATCTTGGGCCTCTCTGAGGCCATCAGCTAGACTTGGGAGGTAGGAATAGCATCTTCTGTGGGGCTTTTTTATCCTTCTGGTGCAAGGCTGACAGGATCATCACCAGTAGGCAGGATATGGTGGCAAAGATACATGGGAAAAAGTTCCCATGGGGAAAGGAGGGGAAAAAGGTTTCAGAATTCAGCTCATTCCCAAACTAGAGTTTCTCACACACTTACTCTAACTTCACTTTCTGGGAGGTCTTGCTTGCATGAAAAATGCTTGTGGCCCTGTATCACCTGCTTTGCACAGACACTGTTTTCCAAAACACAATTACTTCTTCATTTCCTGACTCTTGCCATGATCTAGATGCTGCCAGTACCATAGCCATCAAAAGTGGCATTGAACAGAATGCTATGCAGGTCATATGATGGCATTAAGTCTAAGAAATTAAAAGTACGTTAAGCATAATGAGAAGAGTGCTATAAACAAATAATGTTTTTTCACATCTCTGGAAACAAGAAACCATACAGATGAGAAAGGCTTGAATGACAGGGGTCAAGTTCAAACTGGGATCCCAATATCCCCAAAAGCTAGTGGTGTTTGGATGCAGAATTTTCCATTAGAGCACTGCTACTGGAGTGAACTCTGAGTTTAGCCTCATATACAGCACTGAACTCTCTCAATTCTCCCTTTGGTTGCAAAATCTTGGTCTGGGTCCACCCCTGTTGAGCAGCTCTGGCAAAACCCAAGTACATCAAATTTGTTCTTGGTGAACCTCGTGTTGATTTCTGCCCCCTACTGGAAATGAACCTAGAATCAGAATCATAGAATCATACAGGTTGGAAAAGACTTTTAAGATCATTGAGTCCAACTGTTAACCTAACACTGTGTTGTGTTAACTCTATCCCAGCCGAAACCAGGACACACTGCCATCCCTCCACTAAACCATGTCCCTAAGCACCTCGTCTGCTCGTTTTTTAAATATCTCCAGGGGTGCGAACTTGACCACTTCCCTGGGCAGCCCATTCCAATGCTTGACAACCCTTTTAGTGAAAAAATTTTTCCTGATGCCCAATCTGGTGGTGCTCATACACTGACAGCAAACTGGAAATGCAGTAGCTGCCAGAAAAATATTTCCTTGCACACACACACATGGGTGGTGCCACTTATTTTCTGCTGTTTGCTGAACAGTTTCACCCGTAAAACCACTATATTGGGTGACGATACAAGAACTGAAATAGTCTGTGAAATTGTAACCCTGAAGCACTCTTGCAAATACAGCGAGGATTTTAAGACCATGGGGAAAGAATAAGAAAAAAAAAAAATCACACGGTGCCATTTTTACTTTCTGTGGTGTGTGCAGTGTAAATTTGTTTCTTCTGGCCCTAAATAAGACGTGGGGCAGTTGCACGTTGGTCACTGAAGCAAGGACCTACCCTTTCCTACTGAGGTGACATTCAGGAGACAGCTGTCACAGACTTGCTGGTGACTGCCAGATTTCTGCTAAGTTATGTTTATCAGTATATGACTCTACTGGCTTGTAGGTATGTCGGTCTGCTTGCAAATGGGAGACAGTGTTTTCTTTGAGAGCTCAGGGATAAAGTGAAGTAAATCTGTTCAGGAAAAAATAACCATGAGAATGCAGATGAAATTATGAATAACGCTATAAAGTTAGACAACATGAGTGAATGGGGATGGTACAAAGAGAAGAAACTTCTAGCAAAGTCCTTGAGGGGCACCACCACCCCAGGGTGAAGAGATCATGTACAGGTGCAAAGCTGCAAGTGCTGGGAGGTGTCTGCAACTCTCTCCCTTGCCTTGTCCTATTTGTGAGGGTTTTCCCACTGCCACCCACATCAAGGTGCACAGGCAGAGTTGGGCATAGGAATATTGAAGCAGGTGAGGAAAGCTACCAAAGTGCTATGACAGTGGTCATGAGCCATCACTCATTTGGGGGTATTAAAGAGCACAGTGGGATGGAGTGAGGCATATTTTCTAACAAAGGACAAGAAAGCATTGTATATTTCCAATACATCCTGGTAGCCTAGACAACTGAAATGAGAATCTCAGACTCTTTCAAGATCTCCCTGCTCCCCCCTCCTCTTTGACCATTAAATGACTTTATGTTGTGGGAAATCTAATTAAAGACTAATACTTACAACTCGTGTTCTTCCTCCCTCCTTTTTGTAGGTCTTGTCCACGTAAAGAGCTGTGCCAGTATTGCTTGGTGGCTATTTTTAAGTAAACAATGTTAAATCAATTTAGATCCTTTGTGAATGTCTAAATAAGAAGGATAGAAATCCTCTGATTTACAAACTTTCTAATTCTCCCTTCACCACTTGGAATGGCCCCAGCGGGACAGGTAGGGCAAAACTCAGCACTTCTAGATTGAGCTTTTGTGTTTGACAAGATTGCTCATACTCTGTTCTTTTGCTTTTCATTTCTTGTTGTGCCATTCCCACCCCCCCGCCCCCACCCCCCAGGCTTAGGAGGCATCATACACTCAGAGCAAGACTGTGTGATCCAAGAGCAAGTATTCACTGCAAGGAAAACTGCATCAATCTAAAGACCTGCTGTGTGAGCAAACAGATGTAATACACTTTCCTATTTAGCTTCAAATCAGCATTATGGCTACTTACATATACAATAACTGTTCATCCTGATAAGAATGTAGTATCCTGCCAAACAGAAGAAAATAGCATGGTTTTGTATCTAAAAGTCCGAGTTGGTATTTTTTGGGCTCTCCAGAGCCCTAGGTTTTTCCTGTTAATTACTGTATTCTGCCTTGCACAAACAACAGGTTTTCCCCACTTTGTTTTTTAAAAACAAACTCCACTCAGCCTGCCTCTCCTCCTTAGTGTCTCCTCACGCTTCCTTCTATCAGCCCTTGTGGAGGTGAACTCTCTTGCAGGGAGGATGAAGAATTTCAAAGCAATTAGGAGGTGGGTAGTTAATCTTCATGAAGCTTCACAACCGGTGTCACTTAGCATTACTCTAAACAGCTTCAGCGTAATTAGGCCAGTGCTTCTGGCTTTCTGGTTTGGCTTCTGCTGCTTGTAGGTTTAAAATCTTTGTAGGAAACTTTAGGTTTCCTGAGCTGATAGCAGAATACGTATTCAAACTGATGTCTGCAATGAGCAGCCTGGTGGAAGTAGGCAACAGGCAGGCTGTTGATATGAGTTGTGGAAAAACTGCAAGTCCAACAGAAACCCACAGCATACTTTACAAAAGCAAAACCCCAACAAAACTCGCTGGCTTCATGGTCTGACCTTTCTTCCTCTGCAAGCATCATGAAATGTAGGGGAGAAGGTGACTCTGTCTTACTGCTGTCTGCAGAGCTGTCCTGCAGCCCTGATGGTGGTGATGGGGATGAGACATGGATCTGAGTCACAGCCTGAGTTGTTTGCAGTACCAAGCTGTGGTTCAGGGGGAGCCTTGTGCATCACAGCTTCACTTCCAGTGGCCTGCTCTCACCATTTGCAGCTGTGTCACATGCCTTCCAAAGGCTGTATTTTTTTCCCTGTTCCCAGGGAGAGAGGAAAGTGACTGCACTAGTATACCCAGACACAGCTTCATCACCTCTTATGAGTGCAAATGAGGGGTCACCATGGTTTCTGTGAAACACCAGGGCATTTTCTCTTGTTTCCCCCACTTTAGGGCACTGAGAGCACGTGCATGTTTCACAGACCTGCGCCCAAACCACTGGTCAGCAGTCACTCCCCTTCTCCCCAGACTGCTTGTACTCCCCCAACTTTAGCTGCTCCTCCAGCATTGACGCAAGTATCGGCTTATCCCTGAAGAGGTGACACTGACTTGTTTAACTTCAACTTATTGCACTTTATCTGGAACAAGCATTTTCCTTGCCAGGTTTTTTTTTTCCTTTCTCTCCACTCTTCACCCCATCCTAAAAAGGACTGGAGAGGGATTCACTTCCAGCTGTGCAGGAAAGGAAAGAGAACAAAACAATTCACAGTGCAGCCAAATTTCAACTGAAAGATGACATTGCATTTACTGAGCTGTAAATGTTGATGAAATGTTGCTCTTCTACTAAGAAATGGGGAAAGGAAAAGCTTAACTCTGTCAATACGAGTAAAGATAGCTGCAATATCATGCATTTAACAGCATCTACATTATTGTATGGAGAATGCTTAGCCCAAGATCCAGAAGATGAAAGGGTTGAAGGAGGAGAAAATTGCCCCCACTTCTGCAAAGACCACTTAATTCTGGATAGACTCCTGGGCAAGAGCTTTTTGTTTGCATTGGGGTTAGAAGAGATCCAGTCTTAGATGGGATTCACATGACAAGGAACCAGGAAAGAACATTGTTACAACAGAAAAGAGCTAGTAGAAAGGTGTCTGCTGTTCATCAACAAGATGTGAGGCAACACTGGAGAAAACTAATCTGCACTTACAGTTGTAATTTTGCCCTAACAAATGTAGAGCCTATTTAATTCTGAATTGTACTAAGCTCTGCCTGGCCAAAACCAGTCCCTTTTTCTTTCCAAGTTTTAAACTATGACAGCATCAGGAAAATCAGAGTACAGCCAGCCCTCATTTCAACCAGGTCTTTCTCTCCCCCCCTTGGTTAGGATCTACGCTAACAGAGATGATGCTTGGCTTAGAATTTACATGCCGAGCAGGAACTTAACCACCACTTGGAGCTCAGCTCCCAGTCTGTGGTTCAAGGCAATCTGCAGGACATGGAATGGTATCATTTCAGTCAAAGCCTTTCTTTTCTGTCCGAAAACTGGGATGGTCATTCCTCACCTTCTTGCTTATTGCCAGCCTCATCCTACTTCTCCAGGTGCTTTGCAGGGACCTCTGTACCCCTCAAGTATGGAGAGATCTCTGTAACCCCGATGCAAGAAGTATTTGTCATTTTTTATGCAGAGGTCAGCGTGCAAGTGCAGGCAGACCCAAGTGACCGTGGCTTGACTGCATGTGCAAGTGCCAGTGGATAGCAATGCCCCGCCAGCTCTGAAGGCCACCCTGCCTTTGGGCAGGAATCCCTCCTGCCTATGGGGATGGATCTATGTCTCTGCTTCTACACCGACTTCCTTGTCTGTAAGACAGCAACAGTTCCCAGAAAACTGCACGTGGCTGTGGCTGAAATACCAAGAGTGTGATTCTGTCTCAGGGATTTGCTGCCTTCATGCTGTTTTCCAGCTGTGCTTTCATGGCAGATGACATCAGCAGCACTCCTCAAGCCCAGCATATAATATTCTCAAAGCAATACAGAAACTAATTAATTCCAAGTGTGCCCCTAATTTCCTGACACAGCTTGTATCTGCCTTTACTTTTGCACATGCAGGAACCAAGCCTTCTTCTCTCTCCTCATCCTAAGTGGTCTTGAAGTAAGCAACATTAAATAAACATGCAAGGTTGTATATATTCCCTACAGACTGCATGGGGCTTTTGCAATGTGGATCTCATTAAGATCAAATGGGCTAAGGGAATAGCAAACCTGGCATTGAGTAATAAAATAATCATGATAGTCTTTGTGTAAGCCAAAGCTTTCAAAGGAATTTACCACCAAATTCAACATTCCAAAAAGTGTCCCTTAATTTTGCACGTGCAACTAGAGCACTTCATCAATTTCACAGCCTGACTATCTCATGCTGAACACAAACAAACAGGGGCACCAAAAATTAGGATGCATGTCTCATGCCAGTCCTGCAACTATGTGATCAAAACTCAACGGAATCAATAAGAGGTCTTTTTAGAAAATTCAGCAGTTTCTAGATCACATCCTAAAAAAGAATCCCAACCAAGACTACATCCTTTTTAGGGCTTATTTTGGATCCAAATCAATTTGAAACACTCTTAAGAAAAGTTAAATATCTCACAAAGGTGCTATACCTGTTTTAACACAATAAGAAATAGATTTGGTTAAATCGGTGTAATTTCACCAGAAGTACACTGTGGCACTATGACCATGAGCTGATTGCCCATCATCACAAAAGTCAAGTTTGCCACCTTTTCTGGAGCACAACACTCAGCTGTGAGTGCCTCTCTGCCCATAAAGTTGTTTCCTGAACCCCACGGACAGCTGTAGCACAAGACCATGTATTGCTGCTGCCATTGTAGCCTTCATAATGACATGCAGCGGTGAGCAAAAGTGGTTAATAAATTTGCTCCAAAATTCAGATTGAAAATGGGAAGACAACTATCAATTTGACATTAATGTGGGGTGTTTTTTTTCTGTATTTTTTCCATCAAATAGTTGTATTTCTCTTGCTTAGCCTGTGTCTCATCCAGCTGTTTGCTTGAGGCTACACTGAATGAATGAACATGAATGAAGCTCCAGGAAATAAATTTTTACAGAGTTTCTGCTGTTCACAATGGTAGAAAAAAGCTTAACTATGTGAGTAAAGTGATTGTTACAGGGTTAGCAACTAAAATAAAGAGGAGAGAAGCCACTACATAGTACGAAAATTAATTCAGGGTTTTTTTTTTCCTCAGCTGAATCCAGACATCCTGAGTCTCTCACTCAAGATTTTGGGGTGTTTTGGAATGATGACTACTGCAACAGGTTGGATGGGGTGACACTTGAAAAACTTGGGGAGACCAAAGGAACACATCAGCTGAGGTCCACTTTATCTGCCGTCTAGTGTCCCTGCCTGTAGTCACTCACAGTTAAGAGGGTACTTTCCATGAGGGTACAGCATGTTCCTATATAGCTCTCTCTGCCCAATATGCAATTTGTGGGGTCATTCTGCAAAGATGCTTTAATTTAGGTGACGCAGCCTGAAGCCTGGACTTTTTCCTGCAATTTTGAGGGGTTCCTGATGTCATGATCTAGAGTCACTCTGCTCCATAAAGTATCGATGCAACCTTCTACACAAATCATGCCATTGAAGATTCTTTTACAGCTTTTGGATTCAAACATGGATCTTCCAGCCCCCACAATCACAACGCCTCCAGGCCAGCTGTGAATTAGGTGAATTACCTCAAGCTATTAGCTGCACCACATCTCCTTCCAAGTAATTAATGGGGAGGAGGGAAGAGATGTTTTCCAGACTTCTGGTGTGAGGTAAGAGTTGGCTCCTCTCCTTTTCAGTGCAGAAATGGCCGGAGAGGTACCAGCCCACACGAGCCTCTGTTAAGTGATGCGAGGTGCAGGCTCCTGGCCAAGGGAGCAGCCTGTTCCACAATTTACCCCATGCCATTTGAGCACTAATGAAACAAAAGGAGTGGAGGAAGGGAGGCTGAGTCCATGCTGCCACCAGGAAAGATAGCAGGACTTGTTGGCAGCCAGCAGCTTTTGCAGGAGAAGGTGTGTGATTGACAACCCCATCAACCATCACTGGGCTCCAGTCACGAGGCACCAGTTTCTAGCAAACTGCTGCAACTCTTAATTGCAATTTTTGATAATTTCTATTATTCCCAGGGGTTTGTGTCATGATGGGCAATGTAATTTGCCAAGAGCTTGTTCCATGTCCAGCTCAGGTTGTAGGTCCTCAGGCTGGGATTTTCCTTTGGTCACAGTGTCAAAAATGCTTTTCCTTGAGTGGGAAATTACCATCAAGCACAGGGAGGTCTGACCCCATGACTGGGACTATTCCTCACTAGAAAGATAAACAGTAACCCCAGGCACACCAAAAGCTTCGGTGTGAGGTGGAGAAGAACTTCTCCCTCTGTTCCACTGGATTTGCCAATACCCTTGTAAAAAACACTGGCAGATGTCTTAAGTACACAGACACAGCCCAAAAAGCACATCCCTCATACCGAAGTAGGTAGTATAACAACTGTTGGCTTCAGAAAGGTCACCAGCCAGCCCTGAGGAGGATGACGACCCCATTATCCATTTATGAAATGATGCATCCAAAGGGGTGGTGAGCAGGACAAGTGGGAGGTGTCACCTGTGGATCTGGAAGTGTGACCTCCCTGCCAGTCACAAGGAAGTCAGCAGCAATGGTCTTAACATCTGAGGGACACAAAAGCACAAGGTATAAGC
Source organism: Gorsachius goisagi (assembly GCA_018403395.1). NCBI lineage: Eukaryota > Metazoa > Chordata > Aves > Pelecaniformes > Ardeidae > Gorsachius > Gorsachius goisagi. The sequence continues at coordinate 16,932 of BOSO01021794.1, forward strand.
AGGGATTAAACTGGTAAGAATGAGGAAGACGTGGCAAATATTTCTGGGCACTTGGGGTACAGTAGGGACCAAATTTGAAAAAGAATTCATTGCATCAGCTGTTCAGTGCATAGATAAGCGATCTCCAAGGTTTTATTGCACTTCTACACTTAACTTATTTTTTATTCCAAACCCACTATTTTATGAAACGCTTAAACAGTTATTACATACATTACATTATCTTATGTTCAGTCTTCCATGAATGCAATCAAGCCCTAGGCTATGCTGTATAGGCAACTTCTCTGGGCTAACTCCTTCCTCTCTATATTTTTCCATGTTTTGCTGATGCTATAAGTTTTGGTTTTCTTTCCCTGGAATATTATTATTTTTAATTAAAATAAATAGTTTCAATGTATCCTTTCTCAAATAATGCAGACTATCTAAAGAATTCTAGAGCAGTTATTTTAATTCACTTCCTCCTAAAACTTCCATTGTAGTTGGAACATGCTTTGAGCCACTTCTGAAATTCCTGTCTAATGCTTCCCCCCTTCAACATTTTGTTTTATTATTTCCTTCATTGTTTCCTTCCTCAAGAGCTATCAGGCAGACTTTTTGAGTTTGAGGTTAGTGCAGATAAGATGTCTTGGTGCCTCTCAGGGGAGGACTGCACATTACCACGATTGTTCTGCCCTTGTGCTGGAGCTAATCTGCAACATCAACAAGTACCCTAGGGATAGCCTACGGTGGGACATGTCACAGAGGTAGGACCAGGCTGAAGATTTTTCCTCTCCTTACTTGGACATTCAACATCAAAATGCTGCTGGCATCGATATTTTAGGTCAACAAAGACAGTCTCCATATTTTCTTCAAAGGAAGAGATAGGTTGCTAAGCACCACAGACAATATACTGATACAGCCTATGTCAGTCAGCCTGGCAGATACTTTCAATTATTTCATTGGACTCATGTCCAGTTTCCCACTTCTTGGCAATATCATTAATTCAGTAGTAACGCGTAAGTCTCATGTCAGCATCTCCCGGCTCTTTGACCACTGTTTCTAATAACCCACTCTGTCTGTAAGCACTTTGCAAACCTCTATATTCCAGCTTTATATCACTGTCTCTGGTTTCATGATCTGTTGCAGGGAAACTGTGGACAGACTCCGATGACACTGAAAAGATATTTGGGCCATCTAGCAATGATAGTAATTGGTTTGATTCACTCCTTGCTTAGATTGTAGATAATACTTGCAGGCCTCTGCCCTTCTATATATAAATCATGTTTTGCCTTTCTAATAATTATTATTATATCCACAACATGCACAGTTTTCATCCCTGTTAACAAACCCCCATCCTGCATGTGAAACACATGAAGGCAACAGAGAAGTTCTAAAATGCTACACGGTTCATTTACAGAGTGATATAAAACTGTGCAGTTTAGGTAAGCAAGAAATGTTTAAGGGAATCATAGAATCATAGAATGTTTCGGGTTGGAAGGGACCCCTAGAGGTCATCTAGTCCAACCCCCCTGCAGTGAGCAGGGACACCGTTAACTAGATCAGGTTGCTCAGAGCCCCGTCCAACCTGGCCTTGAATGTTTCCAGGGATGGGGCCTCCACTACCTCTCTGGGCAACCTGTTCCAGTGTTTTACCACCCTCATTGTAAAGAATTTCTTCCTTATATC
>BOSO01021795.1:342-27295 GCA_018403395.1 Gorsachius goisagi
CTGCAGGGGGGTTGGACTAGACAACCTCTAGGGGTCCCTTCCAACCCAAAACATTCTATGATTCTATTTAACACCCCAATACCTTGAGCTGAGGCTCAAGGCTCATTAGCCTTCTCCATCCTGTGACTCTAAGTACTGGCAACTTGATCATCTCACCACACTCAACACTGCCTGTTGGAAAGCTCATCAGGGTTACGAATACACCCCAAGAAAACATAGCTTTCTGCTGATGTTATGAAGGTGATAAAAAGAAAGTCATGGATGACTCTTCAGTCACTATTTTCCTCTTCAGATTTCAAACAGGACAAATACTTACCAGACAACCTTAGTCTTCACTAAAAGGAAGGGCTCTTTCACTGAACCCATTCTAACCTTGGCTCTGGGAAGAGCACACAGAGGTACCAAGCAGTGGTAATCATCTTACCACTGAGAAATCTCATGCATGCACCTAAATATATAGCAAAATGGGTGCCTTAGAGAAAAATCAGGGGGCAGGAGGGGCAATAATTTTTTTAAAAAGACTAATATAGATGGGGAAACAGTTCAAAGTTTCCAGAATATATTAACATATCTCCAAGTCAGTTAATTACTGTTGCCAGTTCATACATTCCATATAAAAAATAGACAGCTAAATCTCCCCTTACCTTTTGTTAAGTTGGATGCTCAGGTACCCCATCTTTGTGGAAGTGGACATGTAACCCCTGACTGACTCTCTGAAATGTATCAAAAAGCTATCAAGTAGCACATCCAGATCCTAGAAACAGCAAATATTTGAAATTGTCTCTTTCAGACAAAAAATATATTCTTAAGCCCATTCAACAATAGCTTGTGTTTCCCCACTTCACCATCTCTAAAAAATAATTAGAAAGAATGTCTCTGAAAAAGTTCAGTTGCCTGTACTGCAAAAAAAAAAAAAAAAAAGAAAAAAAAAAAAGAAGTTGCAACAGCTTTTCCTGATGCTTCCTCCCACCCAGGTCCCAATTCAATATGAAAAATGAAGAATTTAATTGACCCTTAATTAATGATGATAAAAATTCCTGGATAAGAAGTTCCCTTATTCACACACAGTGTCTGGATGCAGATGATATAGTGTTACTAGTGACCATTCTGCTAGAACTACAGTAATTTTCTTGTGTGCGTGGCATCTTGAAAGCATGGTAGAAACTTGCAGCTGCTCTGCAGTTGATCATATACAGTTACAAGTCCTTCTCAGGAAGTACCTGCCCTCACAGCCCCTCTTACATTGCCCAAAGTTTACCTAGCATTTGCTAGCAAACAACAACTGCTCTCTACACATATGGGGCTTTCCTACTTCCCACTAAAAGACACTACCTATTGCACCAGCAACACTACTGGAGTCTAGTAGTCAGCGTTACAGTATAAGTAAGTTCAATACGGATGTGTGAGGCCTTGGGGAGAAAAAACAACACAACTAGATACAAAGCTCCTTGGTAGCCGTCCAAAGGAAGATGGTCATGATGACAGTTTAGAGCGACTATGAAACTTCCATAAGCAGGTGCTTTGGAGTGTAAGAGCCTGCATAAAAGACATTTAGGACCTCAAGCATATGGGCAGTACTGGGTACTAGCTGACTTGTAGTAACTTTAAGATCCCTCTTGGGCTGGAGTTGGATGGTGATGGATGCATGGAGTCAGAACAACTGGTCCTTCTTTGACTCTATATACAGATCCACATCCATGTAATGCCATGATCTTTCCTCAAACATTTGAGACATCACTTCAGTTCTGGAAAAAAATTATTTATTGTAGGCAAATGCAGGAGTAGAAACATGAGAATTGTACAAAGAATACTACAGTTCAAATTTCTCTCCCTGCTGGATCTAGTGAACACTGACATAACTACATGAGTGACCGATTTCAGCTAACTAAAGTGTATTTACAATGAGGCTGAGGCCTCAAAACATTGATACTGTTTTATCAGTCATAAAATGTTTCTCTCTCATCCTGGAAGTACTTACCCTCATTGCCACACGGTCCAACAGTTTTATTGCAAATAAAATTTACAATGTTCCCAATGCTCCCTATGACTGACTAGAATTTTCATAATTGTTGTATGCGGTTTTTCTCTGGTTTACATAAAAAAGATCTTCAGAAGAGTATTTCAGTTTAATTTATAAAGCATATGATCTAAGGAGCTGGACAATCTGAAACGTTTAGCCAGTCACCTCTGCTTACAGTAGAAGTCTGTCATGATAATCAAAAGAGAACATTGCAAAAGCAATTGCTGAGGAACACCTCACATCCTTCCTATGTGGACAAGGGGCTAACTTGTATTTAAGCATTTATATAAAATAGTTGAGCTAATTTTCTTTTAAATTTCTAGTCCAGGAATACCATCAGTACACAGTCTAGCTTTCATTGTTGCCAAGTTGAGTAACAAATTGAGAAAAACTTCTCCAACTACTGAATCAGAATTCACACTTGCTCACCACCAAGAGGCAGACAGACAACCTTGCCACATCTAAATCCTTATCCAAAATCACAGGAGCCGAAACAAAAGTATTTGGAGCCAGCAATGACTTTTTCATTCCTCTAAAACAATATGAAATGTGAAGAGAAAATATGCCTTCATAGAATTTTGCCAAAGAATCAGGTTAAGAATTATTATATCCACAGCAAGAAGAAAAGTGCTATCAACAGAGGAAATAAAACTAAAACAAAAATCTGTCCTACATGATAGACATGCAACTTTTTAATGATAAGTCCACATTTTAAACCATACTTGATATCTACACCATGTTTTGATCCAAGGGTTATGAAATGAAGTTATACTAAAGAGCCCTTACAAATGATAACTTCATTGAAACCGTTCACAATGAGGGGTTTCCTTCAGAGAATTTTTCTGTACTTTTTGAACAATTAATGTGCATATGTTAAGACTGCCATAAATGCCAACTTTTTAACACCAGAAGCACATGTTGTTGAATCAGAAAAAAAAGAATTCTGTATACTTTAAGTAAACCTTTAGGAGTAGTTAATCCTTAAGATTTTGATTACTTAGTTACCTTCATTTCCAATACTTCAAAACAACCTCTGTAGCACTTTGCAATATACCAGCCTGAGCACTTAAAAGTTATACCTATACCTGAAATTTACAAGGCAAAGCATTTCAAGAGCTGTGAAGATAAAAGAAAGACATACAGATACATGGGATGAGTAGAAGGTGGAAAAGAAGATTCTTGTAATGATAGAGAAACAGAGTGTATACATTAAAAATCCTTTTAATAAGCTTGATAACCTGCATCCTCCTACACATTCCTTGACAAAGACATATGGAAAGGCTTTGAAGCTAAATGAATACAAAGAAGCTCTCCACAAAATCATCAGGTCAAAAACTTCGTAATTTGTGTAAACGGGCCTTACAAATACAAAGAAAAAGCATTCCTAAACGTCTGGTTTAGGTTGTTTGGGGGTTTTTTATAATGTACAAAGAAGGGTTAACATATGTATAAAGAAGGGATAACGAGGGTTGCCTGACGGATTTGACATGAAAGGACTCAGTGGTAACTAAAATACTAGCAGAACAGTGAAATTACAACATCAAAATAAGGAAACTGGAATTATTACTTGGACGATATAAGCATGGAGCTCTTTGTTGTGGTATTTTGTTTAATACCCTTTTTTAATCTCTCGTCAAGAACCAGAAGTCAGTAACATTTAAACTTCTAATCTAGGAATCTAGGAATCTTTCTCTGAATACCTAGTAGTAATGAACTTGAAGCAAGACAAAAGGACACAGAAGCTGGCATTAAGTCTCATTTCTACTAATTAGAGACTAGTTTAAGCTCTGCACATTTTTGTAAATGCTAAATGCAAAATTCTATTCCGAAGGTGAAAATTTACACACACACAGACACACACACACACACACACAGAGAAAGAAGCAAAAGAGAAGGGGCAGGTTTCCAAAATCCCATTTGGGAAAAAAAAAATAATAAACTTGTCCAAACATTCCATGACATTTACGAAAATAATAGCTTTCCCTTTCATTTTAAGAGAAGAACGGTAAATATTTTGAGTTTTAAAGAATATTAAAAGATGTTTAAATCAAGTGGGATAAGAATTATTATAACTAAACATTTTAAAAAAAAATCACACAAATACTTCCCAGATCTTTGCTTCTCAAAAATATTTGACATATCTAATTAACAAAATTTATACAAAAAAGCTTTCAGAATCCTTTCCCCTAGAGTAACTAAAAGCCCTTTATTTATTACGAGAACTCTGGAGAACACACACAAAAACTTTAAACATTTTTTTTGAATTTTAACTGTCTCCTTATAATGAATAAATGAGAAGTCACCAAGAGCCATTGTTTTAATATAAACTTAAGACTAAAGTTTCAAGAGATTGTGGTGCTTACTACAATATATCGTTCTTGAATTTGAAGACCAAAATGCAAGTAAGTACAGACAACACGTAATACTCTGTCAACTGATGTAAATTATTTCCTCATCATTTTTCATATGAAGGAAATGGGTATTAAATGTTAAAAGAGATTTTAGACTGTATGAAATACTGTTGGGTTTTTTTGTGATTACATCTCCTAAAGTATGTAAAACAAACATTCAGTAAACACATAAATACACCTTGCAAATACTAATCTGACTACATCCAAAGAACACCTATTACTATTAAGCTTAGGCTCATGCAGTAACCAGGAAGCAACAGAAGTTGTAAAAAAAACCCCAAACCTACACAACAACACAAGAGAGAGAAAAAGACAGAGCTGCAATACTTTACTTTCTTCGCATAACAGGTGGCTCCATATTTCATCTGAGAAAAAATTGTTACAGGCCTCTTTTTCTTAAAAAAGTAAGAATGACAGACCTGCTACCCTGCAAAAATTCCTTCTGGACCTCCCTTACTTCCTTTGGCCTCAACTGACTATTCTGATTGTAAAACATGAAATAGTTACTATGCTTTATAAACAGGAAGATGCACTTCAGTGGAGACATACACACAGGAAAGCATATACCTGCATATTTTATTGTCAGTTTAGACTGAAAGAAATAGTAAATTATGAAAAAAAGAGCTCATGGTATACATGAGTTAAAAAATAATATTTTTGCCTGAAGTAAAAGAAATGGAGTGGAATGAAGAATAGACAAAGACGCTGCGATTGAACATGTCCTTTCATTGTGAGGTCTTTGAACGAATAAAGAATTTCCTAGGGAAATTTTTAAATCTTTCACTTGAAAAGACTAATAATGTGTATTGTTTCACAAGGAAAATGAAGGTTGGCTCTAAAAAGTTAATTTCTTAATAATGCCTGAATGCTAGAAGCTATAATAAGGAAAATTGTAGGAGAAAAAATTTCACATTATTTAGTTCACATTAGAAGTATTGAGCGACCCATGGGACCCAGTGAGATCCATCCCAGGGTCCTGGTGCAATCAGCTGATGTAGTTGCCAAGGCACTCTCCACAATACTTGAAAAGTTGTGGTTGTCGGGTAAAGCTCCCAGTTACTGGGAAAAGGGAAACATTTCCATTTTTAAAAATGGTAAAAAGGAGGATCCTGGGAACTACTGATCAGTCAGCATCACCTCCATGCCCAGTAAGATCATGGAACAGATACTCCCGGAAGACATATAGAAACATGGAGGGTAAGAAGGTGATTAAAGACAACCAACATGGCTTCACCAAGGGCAAATGCTGACAGACTAGTTTGGTGGCCTACTACAATGGACTAACTGCATCAGTGAAGACAAGGGAAGAGCAACTCATGTCACCTACCTAGACTTCTTCAAGGCATTTGATACGCTCCCATACAATATTCTTGCCATGAAAACTGAGAGATATGGGTTTGACAGATTGACTACTAGATGGATAAGGAACTGGCTGAATGGCTGCATCCAAAGAGATACAGTCAATGACACCAAGTGGAAGTCAATAACAACTGGTGTCCCTCAAGGGTCCATACTGGGACTAATACTATTTAATATCTTTATTAATGACATATATAGTGGGATTGAGTGCACCGTCAGCAACTATGCAGATGACATCAAGCTGAGTGGTGTAGTTGATATGCTTGAGGGAAAAGATATCATTCAGAGTGACCTGGACAAGCTCGAGAAGTGGGCCCATGTGAACCCCACGAAGATCAACAAGACTAAGTGCGAGGTCCTGCACCTGGCTTGAGGCACTCAACACTATCAATGTAGACTGGGTGATGAATGGACAGAAAGCACCCCTGCAGAGAAGGACTTGGGTATACTAGTAAACAAAAAATTGGATATGAGCCGGCAGTGTGCATCTGCAGCCCAGAAAGCCAATCATATCTTGGGCTGCATCAAAAGAAACGTGGCCAGCAGATCGAGGGAGGTGATTCTCCCCCTCTACTTCACTCTCATAAGAGCCTACCTGCAGTAATGCATCCAGTCCTGGGGTTGACAGCAGAAGGAAGACATGGACCTGTTTGAATGGGTCCAGAGGACAGCCATGAAAATGGTTAGGTGGCTGGAGTACCTCTTCTGTGAAGAAAGGCTGACAGAGTTAGGGTTGTTTAGCCTGCAGAAGAGAAGGCTCCGGCAAGACCTTATTACAGACTTTCAATACTTAAAGGGGGCTTGTAAGAAATTTACCAAGGCCTGTAGTGACAGGATACATGGCAATGGTTTTAAACTGAAAGAGGGTAGATTTAAATTGGACATAAGGAAAAAATTCTTCACTGTGAAGGCAGTGAAGCTGTGGATGTCCCATCATTGGAAGTGTTCAAGGTCAGGTTGGACATGAGTTTTGACCAACCTAATCTAGTGGAAGATGTCACTGCCCATGGTAAGGGGGTAGCCTATATGATCTTTTAAGGTCCCTTTGAACCCAAAACATTCAGTGATTCTATGCCTCCATGATTCCTTGAAAATGAAAAAAGAATCAAAGGAAATTAAGAGAAAAAATATATGCTTATCATTTCACCATAACCCAAGAGATCTCCAATGCCTAGACAAAGCATCTACAAAGTGTCTGTAAACTCAAATTTTATAGTGATATCATCAGTTAGCTTTCAAAATGTCAGCTTAAGTTTTTTACCTCCTTTGAAATTTCCAAATTTCTGTTGCCATTTCAAGCCCTCAGTATGGCTTGTGGTCACCCAACAAATGTTTTAGACCCAAAAACTATGATCAGCTGGTCTACTTATGTTTTGATATAAACTTCAAGTGCTAATTTCAATAGTGACATTTTTAGGCTTCTTAGGATGACTGTGCTATCAAAACTACAAAAGTAACAAACACAAAATTCTTCTCAGAGGGTTTTCTTAAGAATTGTGAAGAACATTTATGAAAAAGTTTTTTGAGATGCAGCACACAGGTGAATTGGAAGTTTACACATAATAAAATTATTACTGAGTAGCACTTCAATGGTAAGTGCTCTAGTAAGAGCTATCTTTTACATGATCCAAATAGCCAGCTAACACTTAGCCATGTTATTCACTCTTCTGAAGCACTTTCCTTTCACTCTCCAGAGTACATGGACATGCAGCATGGGAGTTTCAGTCACAGACATGATACTACAACACTAAAAGTTAAGATTTTATATTGACAAATAACAGCTAGTGCTTCTAAAATCTTAAGAGAAATGTTCAGTGCTTCAAATTGTGTGCAAGAGAGCAACATTTAGAAAGTGCATTCTTCATGTAGGACATGAAAAATGTCTGTGATGCTTTTCTTCCAAGACCTGGCTAAACTGTTTTTTTTCTACTTAAAATCTTTAGACTTGGTTTATTACAAAGATTTTGATTATATTATGAAAACTAAACTGGAAGATGACATTGTATTGGGCTTACGTGGACAGATTTTCGTAACAGGGAGGCTGTGGGTGTGGCTTTTGTGAGAGGAAACCTGGGGCTGCCCGCCTATCAGACAGGGCCAGGTCCAGCTGCCTCTAACAGATGCACGCAGGACACTGCTGAGCCTGTAAGTGATGTTGGTGGTGTCTCTGTGATAATGTACTTAAGAAAGGGTAAAAAAAGCTATACAGCAGCTGTAAGAGAGGAATGAGAAAATGTGAGAGAAACAGCCCTGAAGACACCGATGTCAGTGAAGAAGGATGGGGGTGACCTGCTCCAGGCAGTGGAGCAGAGAGAGGTTCCCCAGTAGCCTGTGTAGAAGATCATGAAGTAGGTTGTCCCCATGAAGCCTATGGAGGACCACAATGGAGCAGATGATAGATACCCATTCTGCAGACCATGGAGGTCTCCATGATGCAGCAGGTGGATATGCCTTGAAAGAAGCTGTGGCCCACGGAGAGCCCATACAGAAACAGGCTCCTGGCAGGAGCTGTAGCTTGTAGAGAGAAGCCCGCACAGGAGCACATTTTCCAGCAGTAACTGAGGCCTATGGGGAACCCAGGCTGGAACATTCTGTTCTTGAAGGACTGTATCCCATGGGGGACCCATGTTGGAGAAGGGGAAAAAGTAAGGGGGAAAGAGTAGCAGAGACGAAGCACTGTAACCTGACTGCAACCCTCATTCCCTGTCCCTCCCCTGCACCACTCAAAGGGAAGGAGGTATAAGAATCAAGAGTGAAGTTGAGCCTGGGAAGGAAGGTGGGGGGTGAGGGGGGAAGGGAGATGGTTTTACTTTTATCTTTGTTTCTCTTTGTTTTTAATTACCAATAAATTAAATTAATCTTCCCCCAAGTCAAGTCTGTTTTGCTTGTGATGGTAATTGGTGAGTGATCTCCCTGCCCTTATCTCAGCCTATGAGCTTTTTCATCATATTTTCTCCTCCCATCCTGCTGAGAAGGGGGAGTGATGGAGCAGCTGGGTGGGCACCTGGCAGCCAGCCAAGGTTAACCCACCACACTTAAGCATAGCAGTGCAACTTACTGAGACTTAAAGCTGGTTTAATTCCTACAAAATTAAGATGCAGACAAAAAACTAAATAATTAATTCCATCTTTTCCTTTTTATATATAAATATTCAATTTTCTGAACAGCATTATTATCTATATCAGAACAATGGTGGCCCTTTTTTCCTAGTCGTAACTGAAATTAGACATTAAAATCTCTCCAGAGTGCATGAGTATGCAATTATAAAGAATGAAGAGGCTAGAATAATCTTTACATATACTAGACAAGCATTAATAAATTCTAGAGATCATTCACAGGATTCCAGCTGTTGTATCAGATAGCAGAATAATTCTGTGATGCATTTAAAAAGACATTTAACATGAAGCACATTTTAATCCTGCTGAATTCAGTAGGACCCCTCAGATATGAATTAGGCAACAGATTATATTCAGCTGGAAATTACATATTAAGAAGTTAAAACACATTCTTTAAAGCCATGCCATGAATTCCCTACCAACCAAGAGCCTTAGTTTGTAACATCTGGTATCAGAAAAATATTTAACAAAGGTAAGTAGATAACAAAAGGTAAAGATATTCCTACACTATAGCCTTTCACAGTGATAGAAAGAATGCCTGATCATCTACAATATAATAAAACCTATTATCACAATATTGCCAGGAAACTTGAATACCAATAAAAGATTTTGTAATTGTCAGTCCAAATAAGAAAGAACACTTCATGTCATTATCATGCTGTTTACATGCTGTATGTATACATATAAACACAGCCTGACTACTGCTGAGCTTTGAAATAAATGATAGACAAAGACACAAAGAAAAATGCAAACAGGATAAATTACAATGGAGATTGACCAGAATTGGACTATGCTAAATGAATCTATTAACTTTCTTTGATAAAATACTTGATTTTTTAGACACAGGAAAAAAAATACAACTAATCTATTTGTATTGAGATACCACAGAAAAGCATGTATGAAATGGGAAATTAATGGTTAAAATCAAAATAAACTATGAACTATAAAACACAGAACAAACTACCCTGAGCTGAGCTGAAAAAAACCACTATAAAGCCTTATGGAATTTACAATATTATTATAGCAGGATCAGCTTTGGGATTTTAAGAATTGTAATTATTCACTTCACTGCAAAAAAGAGAATTAGCTAATGAAATGTGCTAATGATGACACAAAGCTAAACGGGATTGCCTTCCAATATGGCTGAAGGCATTGCCATCATAGAAGAGGATCTGAATATCACATTAAAAGAATTGGATCTAGAGTACTGGAGTAACAGAAGTAAGAGCAGTCTCAGCTGTAAAGTAGAAGTTAAAGTGCTCAAAGACTACTGCAAAGGGTGGTTATTATATCCAGCAGAAAGATACATATGTATTTTAATTAATCATGGAATTATTATGAAGAGCAATGAAATGCAGCTGTTTCAAAGGACAAGAAGCTTCTGGAAAGAATAAGAATATACTTCTCACAGGGTTGGAGAAAAACTAATGTTAATGATATAAAGAATCTAGTCTTCGACAATATTACATCTTTAAGCTTACACAGATTTCAGCTATCCATGTGCAAAAGAAGTGCATTCCAAATGGAAATGGTACAGATAGGGTGTGCCACGGTAAGAAAAAGATTCCATGTTTCAAATGAACTCAATAAACCAGCCCATAAAAATAGAGGCTAACCGCTATTGGCAAGTACTTTGGAAAAGAGAACAAAGGGGCTCATGAGTAAACGCAAGAGAAGAAGGTGATTTATTCAAATAATAAGCACAGTTACAAGCATAAGGCACAGCCCAAGTGGTTATAAACTAAATCTCAAAGGAAACCAACTTACCAATTTACCATTTTCAAAACAATAATCTGTGCACTGCCTCAAGTAGCTGTTCATCCCTTAGGACCCTTCTGGACATCTTTCAACTAGAACCATACAACCAGTTCATTTGGGATTTAACACATCTGAATCAGCAAATAACCAAACGTGTGAAAATGGTTCAGAGGGAAGGGGCCGGTGGAAAGATGCAACATCAGGAAAATCAGAAACTACAACAGAAAGCTACCAACACCTAAATTAAAACTTTTTCAAAGGCAGATGACCTTCTGGGTGAGTGGCTGCCACTCTCCTTTTCATTAATCCTTTAACAATGCTGATTAAGCTTTTTGTGCAGATGTAATGTGACAGAGAAAACTCAAAAGTGCCTTTTATTCTTTGTTCTTTTTTCCTCATTTCCCCCTTTTATAATGTTTACTGGCTGCATCCACAAGGTTAAAATAACAATTCTGGTATGAACTGAAGAAAAGTAAGTGTAGGCTATAAATTAGAAATAGTATGAGTTACCAAAAGAGTCACGTTCAAAAACTGATTCAAGATGGAGCTCAATGGTTTAGCACTATGTAAGAGATTTATTCTAACCTGTAACAGGCAGATTTTACCATTCTGTAGCATAAAGTGCACCATTACATTTCCAAAAAAATCTACCTTTTCAAAAACTACATGAAATGGCAAGATATCTCCTGACAAACCAGAGAATCAAAATCAAACAGGACAGATCCTCATTCTAATTCATGTTCAGCCACTGACTTTGTCAGTTACCTAATCAATCTATATGGGATTTTTAAATTCTCAGTGCCAGGTAAAAATCAATGAGAGTTGGGCACCCACCTCTCATGTGCTTTAGAAAATCCCCCCTTTTAATGTTTCAATCAACAGAAAACACGTATTAAAAGAAAATAAAACATAGCAGAAAGAGATTAAGAAATTCAGAAGTGTTTTAACTAAGAGTCTGTAATGAGCAGTGAATAATTAAAATGATGGAAATCCATGTAAAGACATATGATAATACCTCCTTAAACACTTCTAAAATGAAAGTCCTAATTCTTCCTTTGGAAGTACACTAACAATCCTAATGACAACTCTTCATTATTTTCAGCTTTGTCCCTAGAACCATTTGCCTAGCATAGTAAAGTGAAAAACAAGAACCACGGTTAGCCATGATGTACGATACCATTCTGTTCAGCTGATGTGCTATGGTGCTAGGAACTAACTCACTAGGACACGATTTGTGTGGAACAGAAGGCTGGCTTGAATATTCATCTAGGAACAAATTACTTCATTAAAAATACAATCAACCATTTGCAGCTACCTAGCTTGTATACGTAGACCACATAGTGATAAGCATAGCCTAATGCTGCTTCTGACTGTTGCTTCCTGGAAAATGCTATGAAAACATACAATGGAACTTTATATCGGAATATCACAAAAACTAGGCTATCCTCAGATGTCTGTTTTTTTTTTTCTCATCTTAAGACAAATCCTACTGATATCTCAAAACAAAACAATCTTCCCAAAGCAGAGTTTTAACAGTAAATGTAAAAAAACTTACGGAAATTCCGTATTACGAAATACCTCACAAAACCCCCTAAACATAAGGCTGAGACTATTTTAGGAAAATAAAGAACTTGCAGGGCAAATTAGTCAAAAAAACCAAACAAGAACGCTGTAAGAAAAAAGTAAAAATCATGAAAACAACAAAAAATACAGCTTGAGAAGAATTAAACTAATACATACTTCAGTCAAGTAAATTAGTGATCTTCCTTTATCTAGAAATCTTACATCAATTTTGTAAGTAAAATATAAAGAACAAATCCTGTTTTCTCCTTGCGCAGCTTTTTTCTAAACATATGGATAGTTTAAACCTGTACTTATATAGTATAGTTCCATTCAAAGTGCTGTTATACAGGCGTCTCTAGATAGCAAAACTTTTGCTTGCTTATGTTCATTTGCTGTGGATACTGGCACCCTACCTATGAGAAAGTAGCATTTGCCAGGTGATCTCCAGAAGCCTTATGTCTCTTGCTAAAATATTGTTCTGGACCTTACTCTATCTCTCAGGGAGATCTTGACCAAAGGATTCTAGCAGATTGGCAACCCACCTGAAAATAAAGGAATAGAAACAGCAGCTTGATCCACAGGCTGCAAAATTTTCTTAATACATGGCAGTCTGGGTTATTCTCCAAAACCACAAAACTAAGGAATGCATGCCTGTATCAGTGTAGGGAAGAGATCCAAGCTCCAACCACCAGAGGTTGTTTCTCCAGTTGTCCCTGGTCCAAAATGATGTTATAGGGCAGACACAGGAAGAGAAATAAACTGAGTAAGTAAAGGCACTTAGAGTTGTCATATGTCAAATGAAAGGAAGTAAAACTGATGATGGAGAACAGAAAAAAAATGCTGCTTGTATCATGTGCTATTACTACTGGTTGACCTCCTTTTCATTTTGTGATCTCTTGTAGCACTGGCATACCTACTATTCCTCAACACGGCAAAAGGAGAAAAATCACTTACATGAGCATTCAGTGAGACAGTGTTAAAGGTACGGGGCAGCAGACACACAGGGAAAAAAGAAATAATGACTGAATGCACAAAAAATTATGCTCCAGGCTGTGAAAAGTGAATTGCTATCAAGAGAAGTCATACTAATATACTATTAGAAGTGTTTGCATGACCTGATAGCAGATTAACTGATTTAATGAAATAAAAATGTATCTAGTCCATAAAAGATAGTGTCTACTAAGAATCTTGTATAATTGCAATTATTTTAAGTTTATTATGCAATTTTACTATTTTATACTATCAGTTGCATTATTATCTGTAATTATTATTACTGTATCCCTAAAAAATATAATAGGTTACTAATAAATAGCATAGAAACAGTATGTGGTATTTCACACTTACTAAAGTTTTCACTTACTAAAATATTATTTGAAAATATTTATTCTGCCATGTTCTTAACATGATCTGGGCCTTTTCTGAATATCTATGAACTAATTTATTTATTAAGTTGGAACATTAATTATCTTACGTCTAATCATTTGGTCAATCAATGCATGTCTAACAATTAAAATGAAATTATGACAAACTCTAAAAGGATCCTTCATTTTCTTTATGAAACCTACCAGTACAGCTCTGTGCCTAGAAGACAAATGCTCAGCAGCTGCACTAGGAGGTTACTAAACCATCTTGTGGGGAGAAGAGCCTATTTGTAAGACATTTTGACCTAATTCCAAGAAAAGAAAAAGAGGGGAGAAAGGCAGAGAGATGGCAGAAGCTGTATCAAAGTTCTGAATAAACCTGAAAACAATACGAAGTGTGTATACCTTGATGTGGCTAAAAGGCAGGTTGCTACAGTATTACTACATTTCTCAAGTTTCATCACTGTATTTATTTGCTGGATATTTCCTTGAAATATTGTCAACATTCAGATTAGATTTCAATCACAATGCCTCATTTATAATTCATTTAATCCTATTCTTTATCTAGAAAAAAGTAGCTGAAGCGGATGTCAGGAGGCTACACATGAATAACAAGCACATGTATTGCAACGGAAAATATATTTCATTTAGTGATTTTTACCTACTACTGTGATAAGATAATGTCTTTATATTAGAATATGAGGAAAGCTTTTCAAAAGAGACAGAATTCACATACTTTGAATATTAAATAACTCAAATGCTCTTTGAAGAAAGTTATTCCAAAATAGCATCATGTGAGACACTGACAGTGTTATTCTATGAGGTAAGCTGGAAAACAAACCTGCATGAAATTTGGTGATGTTTCTATTGTTACTAATACATACACAAATCTGGCTGTATTAAGACAGTTCCAGTATTACACAGAAGGAGAGTAATTAATGCAGCACATATTTATAAGATCTCTGTAAATGCAAAATGTACAACAAGATTTTTATAATCTATATGCTTTCATAGAATAAAACCTGTTTTGAATACATATCCACTAGAATAGTAAAAGACCTTTCCAGTCATCACAAGTTTTGCTCTTCCTAAGGAAAAACCCAAGTTCTTAAATTATGAACCTCTTGCATAGATATTAACCTAATAAATATGATTTTACAAGTCCTTCAGTATATAAATGGGTGTTAAATATTGTATCTAATCTGTATTTGAGCTCCTTTTGTAACAGGCAACTGTAATTAACATGCACAACCCTTGCATACACACCTCAGAGTATGAATATGTAAGTTTTAAAAAAAAGGCTGCAATGGATATCAAATATCCTGGTTTGCCCATATTAATCTTATGTGCATCTGTAAAATTTGCATTTCTAACTTAATTAGACAATTTTGTTACCACTATGTATTTCTGAACCTTTCTCACAGCATTTGATCTTATCTTAAGCCTTGAATTTATTTACTAGAAGTAGTCTTCACTCAAATCCAGAATTCTAACGCAGATCATTCTTCTCTCTCTTTTGTAATTAAGAAAATTTTATAGAAACACACTTTTGTATTCTGCATATCCAGTGATTCCTACATTAGATAAACAGAAATATGCATCTGTCCTTTTTCATTTGTTTTTAAGTAAAAGCCTCAGGTAGCAGCAGAACCTGATTAGTTGTTATTTGGAAACATCACACCATTAAACCTAAGTTCCTATTCAAAGATTATTTTGTATTGTAGGCAACACCACAGGATTACTATTTTCAGCAGCAGGAATAGCCGAGGCTCTGAAAACCTTTGTTATCCAATCTGTTGATTCAATTAGTCCAAACTATCTACATTTACCTTTTTTTTTCTCCATCTGTGTGTGGCATTTCACTGATGAATAACTAAATGTACAAGAACAATTTCAGTCTTATGGCACACTATTATTTTCACCTGTGGAATTGTGCCACCATCAAAAAGAAAGCACAATTATTACTCATATTTGTTTGTGATCAGCCCTCAAATGCCTTATGGCACAGTAAAATAGGCAGCCCAGGGGGATCAAAAGCAGGGTTTTGGGGTTTTTTCCATTTTAGAACTGTTTTCACCATCATCTAGCACTTCCCTTATCATTTTGCTGTACTTAAATTCCATTTCATATAATCACTCACTCTCTTCATAAACGGAGTTATTCAATTACATGGCTCCACTGCACACTAGAGGTCAGCCATTAATGGCCAAGATGTATTGTGATGTGCTTTTATTATTTCTAACCAGTCAGAGAGATAATGTCTTGTATTACAAAGCTTCGGTCAGCATCAGGCTTCTCATTCATTTTTGAAAACAAACCAGCAATTCATTCTAACAGTGAACAGATGAAAAAACTAAGTATTTTATGACTAATAATTGTAGAAATTTAACATCCACATGACACGTACAGACATAAATAATAAACCTTACAGTTTTGCTTCAACTCATTTTAAGCATTCTTTCCCACAGAATGGTGTACAACTAAAATAATTAGGTTTTGTCACCCATCTTTAAATATTATTACTCTTTCTCTTGTCCAAAACTTAATTAGAAAATCAGGGAAGTAAAAAAAAAATGCCAAAAGTATTAATGAAAAGCAGTTCAGGATTAAATATGAACCTGGTTTGAAATGAAAAGCTTGTTTTGCCTGTCATTCAGTAAGAAATTATATACTTATTCAGAACAAAATACACATTTTTATTACACTGTTAGAACAAGTTCAAGTAACTAAAAAAAAAAAGGTATTCTGTGCATTGCACAATTTCTATTCATTGAACTCATGGTATATTTTACTTAAATAAAGTAGTAAATTATACCAACTTTTTAACCTAAAGGTTTTCAACACAGATAGTTGAGGAAGTAAAACAGTAAAGGCACTGTTCAAATGGTAGGGATTTTGATTAAATGAAGTTCTAATGGCCTGGTCAAAACTTAGTACTGGAATATGCTGAGCATACACAGCTTTTATTTTAAGTAAGTCTTTTATTTTTTAACCAATAACCTAGTTATTTTCTACAGCGTTTATTTTAAATGTACCAAATTAATGTGTGTCAATGATTTACCTACTGTGTTGGGAACTCTGATGGGGTGTTTCACACATTGTAAATATAGAGGAAGATATAAGCCCTGGACTCTGTAATTTGGATAGGATTTTTCCAACTGATTTCCTTCGTGTAGAATTTTACCCCTACACTTAAAGACATTTATTATATAGATACCTGAAGGTATATTTATGAAAAAGAGATCATTCCTTCACTCAAAATAAATAGGAGGTTTCTTGGTCACAGACTTTCACATGTGGAACAGTACTGGAAGTGACAGCGATACATGCAAGACAGAGACCTCAAGTCATGCAGTTCTTTGCCTTATGGTAAGTGGCATAAAACTCGAACCTGTAGAATTTGAAAGGGTAGACTGTAGTTTTCTAAGTCACCTATCTCTCCTACTTTTTTTTTTGTCATGATTCATATAATTGTGTTAACACTTCCAAGTTTTGGGTTTGCTTTCCATTGTGAATATTGTGATGTTGATTTTTTATGCAACAGAAACCTAATCTATTATTAAACTGCCAACTTTTCTCTCATTCCTCACTGCATTGAGGAAATAGCATTTTTTTAATAGTATAAGATCTCCCATTCTTACAGCTATTTCCATAAAACTAGTAGGCTTAATAATATTTTACTTCCACCGTTTCATGTCAACAGCTGAAATACAACATTAAAAGTATAAAGGGCACATGGAAATTTAGGTATTAATTTTCATAGAACCACAGATTCACTAAAGCTGGCAGTGACATCTGGAGAGCGTGTATTCCAACTCTGGCTCAGACCTGGGTCAGCTACAGAGGCTGGCCAGAGTCATCCTTTGTTCAGTTTTAAACACCTCCAAGAATGGAGAGTCCACAAACACTCTCGACAACCTTCTCCAGTGTTCACTCTTGGAATAATAGCAATAATAATAATTACAATATTTCTTATGTTTAAACAGAGCTTCATGTGTTTCAGTTCGTGCCCACTGCCTCTTGTGCTGTCACTAGGCACCACTGTGAAGAGCCTGGCTCCCACATGTTTACTTCCTACCATCAGGTATTTATGGATGGGTAAGATCTCATGAAGCCTTCTCTCTTCAGGCTAAGCAGTACCAGCTCTCAACTTCCCTTTGTATGAACAATGTTTCAATCCCATCACTGCCTTTGTGGCCCTTCACGGAACTGACTCCAGCACGTCCATGTCTCTCTTGTACTGAGAAGCCAGCATTCCAGACACATCTCACCAGTGCCGAGAAGAAGGGAAAGATCACCTCGGCCCAGAAAGCTGTTGGCTACCTTTCCGACAAGGACATGTTGCCGATTTATGGTCAACTCTTTGTCCACCAGGACCCCCAGGGCCCTTTATGTCAGGCTGTTTTTCAGCTGGTCAGGGCCCAGCATGCAAGCGGTTGTTCCTCCCCAGGTGCAGGGCTTGCCACTTCCCTTTCTTGAACTTCATCAGGTTCCTGTCAGTCCATTTCTCTATCCTGTCCCTCAGAACAGCATCTTGTGCACAGTTTTTATAAAATACCTCTGTCAAGGAAACAAATACAAGAATTTCTATACGTTCATTTTACTTCCCTAATGAACCCAAGTATGAAAGTCAGTCCTAAATATATCCAAATGAATCCCTCAGGCAATGGGACAAAAAGTTATTGTGAATATTCACACACAGATTAAGGGATTGGTTGTTAGAATTTAAGTAAGAAGTTTCCAAACTTATGAATGGCTTTACTTACAACAAGTTTCCAGGATAGAATCATAGAATCATTTAGGTTGGAAAAGACCTTTAAGGTCATTGAGTCCAACCGTTAACCTAGCACTAATAAGTCCCCCACTAAACCATGTCCTTAAACACCACATCTACACGTCTTTTAAATACCTGCAGGGCTGGGGACTCAACTGGTTCCCTGGGTAGGCTGTTCCAATGCTTGATAACACTTTTGGTGAAGAATTTTTTCCTAATATCCTAGCTCTCTAGCTTAGAATGAAATTGCCAACTCTGTCATATAAGCTTGATAAATCAGCCACTGTCAATGATGTAGTTTTCAAAAGATCACTATTTTGATTCAATTCTAGCTGATCAGTAATGAGCTGAACAGTAGTTTGATCAGTACTAGCTGATACAGTACTAGCTGATCAAAATTACTAGAAACAAATTTTCAGTCAGTGAATTTGGCATACAGACTCAACATTACAATCCTGAACATGGGCAGGTGAATGTCTAACCTGTCTAACCTAAATGGTACCACTAAAGCAAAATATCAGTCATTCCATACCCAAAACTCTTCTATTGAAATACACATCGACAAAAGAATCCCTACACCGAACCATGAACAATGAAAATTAATTGTTAAAAAACCCAAGTCAGGTCTCTACAATGAACTCCATTACATGGTCCATTGTCCAGCATTAATTAGCTACGGTCAGCTTGGTATTGTCTTTTATTTTTCACTGAGGCAGCATACATAGAGAAGCAGTTTGCCTAAGAGTACAACCAGTGGGTTAGGTTAACCCCCTCCCAGTGCTGTTCATGTTGGAGGGCTACAGCACTGTTGCATGGACTTCATGTCTCTTGACAGCACAAATACCACAAATGAAGAGTTGCATGAAGAACTGAAATGGCAGGTCTTAGGGGATCAAGCAGGAAAGCACTAAGCTTTACTGTTTGTTAGCAAGGGATCAGTGCCAATCAATTAATGATTTAATTACTTAGACTAATTAAGATAATGAAGAACAGCAAGCCTACAATCCAATTAGGTTTATCCAAACTTTCTATTTTTAGGATAGGACCCTGAGAACTACATTCTTCTTACAGGTGCTTAAAGTGTGAAGGTTGTGTTACTTGAGTCCCATAAAAAATAGAACAGAATCAATAAAACATATGGCTTGAATTAAATCATAAAAAAGTATGCGGTGAAGGAAAAAAAAAACTTTGCCAGAGCTAGCAATTCTACAGATCCCATAGTATAGTAAGTTGGGAAAGCATGTTAAATTTTAGCAAAAGAACAATTTCAAAATTTTAGCAAAACAACAACTTCAAAATTCTTTGCAGGGGTAGAACACTTTTTTTTTATTTTTTTAACAGAAGAAAAAAATTAGAATACTTGTGCACAATTACACTCCCCTTTGAAAAGGTCTGTCCAGTCCTGACAGATAAAAAAATTAGAGTTTGGCTTCTTTTTGTGTCATTAATATGAGCTCACCCTTTCTTCATTGAAAGTACTGAAAGATCAGCAGAAAACAAGTCTTGTCTGTCTGACTGTTTGTCTGATACAGATACACAGATACCACTGAAAAGTTCTTTATCATTTTTGGAAACAGTCTGGTCAAGTAAAACATTTTTAAATATGCAAAGCCAGAAATAAAGTGAGAAAGCGTGTCCATCTGAATATGAAGAAAGCAAGGCTGCTACTGCTTTAAGCTTTATGTTGTAATGTTATTTTACTGACCTCTAATGAGTTTCTGCAACTTAGATGAAATTTCTTTGATGAATTTTTCAGTCTATTATTTCCACATGGCTGCTCCTGCTTTGTTTCTACTATGTGATGCATAATTGACAACATTTCTGTACCAGATTCCACGGACATTTATGAAAACTGGTGCATACTTCTGACGTTAAAAGAGTAGAGGATAAGCTAGCAAGAGAAAGAATAAGAGAGCTGAAGCAGGAAAAGGGATGCATAAGAAGAAGCAGAAAGAGTAAAAGAAGGATACAGGAAATCTGAATTGTTGAACTAACAGGGCGAGGCCTGGGGGAGATGCACATCATGGCAGGGAAGCGGGGTCAGTCCCTGGTCCCACAGCACACAGAGTAAGCAGCAGGTGGTGATGGCCCGTTGCTGGTGCACAGCCATCCCTCTGCGTTCCACCCAGGCCAGCAGAAGAGCACTTACTTCCTCACAGCAAAATACATGCCTTCTCAAAGCAGACGACATTCCCCGCTGGCCTCCACCTCCAGTCAGAAAACACTCGTGGCTTTGCCTGAAGGAAGCTGGGCCACAGACTGTAAGAGTTACAATCACCCGATAGTACAGGTGTAGGGACAGTACACCCATTGCTTTAAAGGACAAGCAGAACTTGGGAGCTGAGTACTCACATTGTGATGAAAAAGGAGACTGAAGCATCGCTGGAGCATCAACACTATTTTTAGACCATAGACTCCGCTGTCTTTGAGTAACTTAGGGTATTTTGGCAGAAAAACAAAAAAAACATTAATTATCAGGGAAATCTTGCACAGTCTTTTTAAAAGCTTTTATATTAGGAGCATTTAGAGATAAATACTACAGTGCAGAGATTTAACTTATCCTAAAATACTGTTTACAGTTAAATGGTATTTGTGATTCCAGTTTTTATCTGCCTTTAAATCATTACTGTTTTAATTGTCTTTTCTGGACCATGTGTGCATTCTAAAGAGAAAGGAACTTTATTAAAGGAACATAACTTCACCTCCAGAATACAACTAATAGCGTTAATTCATTTATGACCAATAAAACAGTAGTGTTGTAATCAGAAATTAACATCACTGAAATATTTTCACAGAGCTGGGACTTAAGATCCTTTCTAAAATTTCGATCTCAAAGCATCTGAGTATAAATGATTCAGCATATTGTATGAAATATTACCTTTTTTTTTTTTTCTGAACCATTTTCTTGGAAACAAATTGCAGTGGCCTTCTAAAGTGATCAGTCTTTTGGATACTATTGAAATCTCAGTGCCTGTATTAACACTGTACGGTCAAAGACATCAGCTTTTCCTGAAACTGTGAATTGCTTGTCTTGCATTTTCCCAGCAGTATTCTCCCTAATAGCAAGGAGTGCTTGCCTACCTTAGTAACTTCTGTTTCCTCAATCCAAAATCTGAAAGCTATTGAAATTTACCTGTAATGTCCAAATATACTGGTTAAGTTAAAGAACTACAAATAAGGATTATTCATCTACCTCTTAGAAGTTAGCTTCAAATATGGTACTGGCATGACCTTGTGAAAATAATTACAAAAAGAAACCCTCTTCCTTTGAATGTGACAGTCTCAGTATAGACCCTTTTCTTGCCTACAGTCAGGTGCCTAACAAATCCAATTTTTGAGATTGATCTATGCACAAGAGATAGCAGATTTTCTGTTTTAAAATATCTATAGCTCAAGCAGAACAGTTGTGATGATTTGCAGTTGCAGTTTTACATTCTCTAACAAGTAAATAGTAATATACCTAATAAGAAAACAATAATACGTAATTAGAAAAATTTTCTTATTGATATGAGGAAGATTGTAAGGGCCACAGATTTGACAGAAAATCTAAAAACTGAGAGATTCAGATTTAGTCAGATTTATTCTCACTGATCCTTCAAAATACTTTCTTTGTAAAATGGAAAGACATGAAAGATCTATTTACATCAAAGAGATCCAAACTCTTGATCTTCAGGCTCTGAGAATAGTGCATCTTTCCCCCAAGGTTAAAGTGCATTTTGCAGGAAAGAGTAAGACGCTGAGCCATGCACTCATAGATAAGAAAAAACCCCAGAAAAAAAAAATCAGATGCTAAAATCTTGGCAGATCTTCTCAACGGCAGAAAGGAACACCTATTAACAAAGGCACTTAAAAATTCTCAGTCAAACAAGTGCAGATATTAGAGAGGAACCCATACTGAATTCCTAGTCTATAAATCAAAAGAGAAAAGGTTTGGTGCATTCCTGACAAAAGGTGGATTTCTCTGGCTATTGAAGAAGTAACAAATCAAGGCATCTTGCTGCAGTTGGGGATCTGAGAATAATTTGGCTAGGAAGTTCTAATATTTTTATATAAATAAAATCTACAAATTTTATCCACATATTCCAACTTCTGTATTTCAAAATCAGATAAACAAATACATGGCCAAATTTAGTTAAAAATCCTCTCTAGCCTCCACTCATATATTCACATTTATTCAGAATAAAAAAAGAAGCAGAAAATTGAAATAGCACTGGAAATGTGTTTATTAGTTTCTAGTAATACCTGTAAGTTACATAGCTATGAGAAGGAATGCTCCTCTTTTTTCCGATCCTACACTTGATACACAAAAAAAATCCAGAAAGATCCAAGGATCATGTTTATGCAGACTTTAGTTGT
The DNA here is from genome assembly GCA_018403395.1 of Gorsachius goisagi. Lineage (NCBI taxonomy): Eukaryota > Metazoa > Chordata > Aves > Pelecaniformes > Ardeidae > Gorsachius > Gorsachius goisagi. The sequence continues at coordinate 23,061 of BOSO01021795.1, forward strand.
CATTCAACTGTCTATACATAACCTATCAGTTACCTAAACTGAGATCAATCATGAGGTGTCACGGATACTCAGTGGTTTTTCGCAAGACACAAAATGAGCTCCTGCTCTGTGTAGGTACTGAGCTACTGTCAAACAGTGTAGAGCTGAGAAAATTTTTCTAAAGTGTTTCTGCCATGGGAAAATCCCACACATTTTTCATGTAAAACTAAAAGCTATTTTTATCATACTCATGTTATTCACACCATTATACTTATGAGTCTCCAAGCACTTCATTTCACTGTACTATTTTTAGAAGTCTATAATTCATGAGTAAAAACCAACATTGAGCTGCTAAGTAGAATGCAAATCATCAATCTAAGAGAATCATGTTCAGTTAACAAACAGGGAATGAATAGTAATAAAACTTTAAAAAACCCAGTTCTAGTTTTTGTTTCTATCTAGACTGGAGGTATTTGTAAAGTTATAAATAATACGTTTTCAACAGCATAATAATAAGCAACTAATTTTTTTATGTATTAGTAAATTCTAAAATAATTTGTTATAATTTAAGAATGTCAACAAAACTTCAGACATTAGAAGCAAGCTGGCATACCCTCATGATATGACCAACTTTTATGAGATTGCAACAATGGAATTTGTGATTTTAGATCTGCATTAATAAAACAGTATACATTGCTGAAGTTCCTGATATGGGAAACTGACAAAAATCTTACTTCATAAATGTCAGAATGGAATATAAAGAGTCAATGACCAAATGATAAACATTTATTACCAAAGTCGATCATAAAAAGACAGTTGTTTCAAGCAACTAGTTTATGTTAAGTAGGCATTGACTAAAAGCATTTATTGAGGTTTGTAAAAGGGATAGTATAACTATATTTTAATTTCATATGTTTAAAATGTTAATAGATGTCTTTAATAAAAAATTCATCTTTAATTAGTGCATTGCCAAATTATTTTAAGGTAATCTAAATTAATTCCTTATGAGATATTTAATTTGAAAAGAACTACATACCATTCATATTTTTAAAGAAATCCTTATCCACTTGATCTGAAAAGCTGGACTTAAGAATAGATACAATGTAATTTTCCTAGGATGCTGTAGGATCTTTCTGAATTGCAATTTATCTCTATTTTTTTATAATGCATATATCTGTAGATGCTACAACTTTAAGTCACTTTCATCAGACCACAGATATCAAAAAAGATCAGTGGACATGTTATGCTTCTTCATATGAACAGTATGTCTGAAGAAGAAAGATTATTAAAAAAAAGGAAAAAAAGGTGACTAGGGTTTTCCACTAATGTACTTTGCCAGTGAACTGTAAAGTATCAGAAGACATCCTGTAAAATAACTCAAATCCTAGTGTCTCCTGCCCCACAGCAATGTATACACACATTGCTACACAGCTGGCATCCATGTGAGCTCTGCCATCTGTAACAGTAGTATTGTAATTTTCAAAAATTATAAAATGCATTTGCTTAAATGCTTGCCATTGCTTTCCATTTCACTTCCTAAGTTTCAATTATATCAACAGCATGATACAAGAACCTCCAAACCAGCTTTTCTGGAAAAGGTACAATGGTGAATAAACAGCGGTGAACAATGCTTGTTGAAAATATACGCATTCCTGCATGCAAGATCACAGCAAATGCCTTACTGGGTCACACTACATCTGTGCAGCCAGCTAGCGTGAATCCAGTGTCAGGAGGAGGTGCTACCTGGGCACATGAGCCCAGGCACTTTTTGAGGTCCATTCACTTCATACTCCAAAGGACATTAAAGCTGGCATTCCTGCTTGCTCTTTTAGTACCAATTTATGGACGTGCTGTACATGAACTTTTTAAATTATTCTTTGAAACTACAGATACTGTCTGCCTCCATAAAAACATGCAGCAAATTCCATCTTTTATCTGCTTTTAATCTGTCTTCTACTAACTGCCTCAAACACCACAGTTCTGTATTATGGGATGGGTGGATACCTGTTCTACTTTCACTTTATCCTCTACCCCCATAACTTTGCCTCAGCCATAATCCCCACGCCCGCCTCTGCCATCTCTTCTTGAAAATGAAGATGTGTCAGCCTTTTCAGCCTCTTCTCATGTCGCAGTTGTTCTGTCCTCTGGATCATTTTAGCTGTCATTGTCTGCACCTTACCTAATTCATTTGTGCCTTTCTGAGATATGTACGTCTGTCTCTATTCTAGTACACAGTATGTGGGTGCACTGATGTTCATACCATGTCCAATAACCTCCTCCTTTCCTTTATTTCCTCAGGTAGAATTATTCATAGATTGAAAACTAGCTCTGTCTTTTACATTAAAAAAAAAAAAATGGATTCTCCTTGTCACTTTTGTACAGTCTAGCATCTTGTTTATTATTTATAAAATGCATCAAATCTTAACCTGAGATTAGTTGGATATATAGTAGCAAACTGCCATTTAAGCAGTCTGTTCCGATAGTTACAATGCAATTGTCCAGAATTACCTACTAGACTGTTGTTAAATTCTCCTCAAACTTATGAAGCAAAATGCTCTATTACAAACTCTATCTTCTCTACACAAAAATATGTACATATCAGCTGAAATAAGACTTCAGTAATCTTTTTATAAACAAACTTATTAGCAAAGATGATAAAGCATTTTCCCAGTCCTGAATCTATGTTCTTGTCTTCCCTGCACTTCCGCCAGTTTGTCAATACACTTTTTAGAATAAGAAACAAGGACGACATCTGCACTGCTTTATTAGCCTCACTAGGCCCATATATGTAAGGTTAATTTGCCTTTGTATTCCCGTTCATTCTACCCTTGCTTTTCAATCAAAAGATAATGTTAGACCTTACTGCCTCATCTTAACACAAAAACCTTCCAGTTTATTTTCAAAATCATTACATTTTAAAAGACTACTCTCTATTTGGACTGTATTTTTCATTTTTAGCTGTTTGGCCGTGTATTTGTTGCTGCTAAAATACGTGCTGTTTCACTAGAACAGGAGACCAAATGACTACTTCTCTCTCCAATCAAGGCATCACCTGCCAATGTTATCAACAGTTATTTTATAGATTTTTCTAAAGTGTAAGTGAAATTCTTGGAAGAAAAATAATGACCCACATGGAACTCTCTTGGAAATGCCCATATATAATTAACCCTCACTGCCAAAATAAATTTAGTAACACTTTCCCTTGTAGTTTCTGCCTCCGTCTTCACATCTGCATGTGCCAAAAAAAAAATATTTTGAAATTCAACAGTAGTGGAGCCTCCCTTCCATTCATATGCTGATACTGAAGTGGAAAGCACAGAGAACTTGAAAAATTCACAGTAATTTACAAATCAGAGTCTTAAGCACAAATGGGAACAAAAACTCTATCCAGTTAAGTTTCATAGACACATTTAGTTGAAACATTTATATCCCAACAGAGTAACTTCTAAACTTCTGTTGAACTCTCTTCCCGAACAACAGCCTTACTGGGAAAAGGGTCTCAAAATTTCTTTTTAGCAAGGAGCTTGACAATGCAGTATGCATTGTGAAATTCTGTTATTTGCTACTACTTTGCACAGCAAGACCATGACCAAAGTGCTGTTTACAGTCACACCCCAGAATTTCCTGTAAACTGAAATGATCATTTGCCACATACTTGCACTCATCTTCTATGAGTAATTTAAAGTTTGAATTGTCTTTCATCAAGATATTCTCTTCAATTATAAAACACGAACTCTTTACTCATCAACTGATATTACTATACTGCACTCATTTTTCTCATAACATGTACATTACAGTCTTGTATAATTCAGTGAAAGCCACAATAGGAATTTATACACAACTTTATGTTTAAACATCTTCTATAGCAGTTTAAAGTCAAGATGTAACTTAATTCTTCACATTGCTGCCTTTAGAAGAAGAAAGCAGTCAAATTAATTTAGTTTGCACCACCAAAAATTCATAAAAATTTGTACATATTTCCAAAATTTTGAAAGGATTAAACTGAAAACTATTTGCCTAAATATTTTGAATAAATACAGCTTCAAGCAGGCACTATTTAAGATCCTATACATCAGTCATTTTGGGGGGAGGTGGTTTCCTGAAAGACAGGGTGGAAACAGATGTGAATGGTGATCTTCATAGAAGAATCATAGAATCATAGAATCATAGAAGGTTTCAGGTTGGAAGGGACCCCTAGAGGTCATCTAGTCCAAGCCCCCTGCAGTGACCAGGGACACCGTTAACTAGATCAGGTT
>BOSO01021796.1:0-34245 GCA_018403395.1 Gorsachius goisagi
GATGATGTCTAGGGGTCCCTTCCAACCCAAAACATTCTATGATTCTATGCCTCAGAGGAACAATAAGTTGTTCTGTCCTCAGGGAAAACTGATGCTGCCTTTCCTAAGGGCTGCTTGTACCATTACAACCTGCAGCAGGGAACTGGAGTCAGCAAGCTTGTGTTGCACGCCCAACCTCTTCGCCTCCTTTGGAAAACCTACACAAACTTGGCCAAGTGATAAGCATCCATAAAAAATCCATCCCTACATGATCCATGGAGATTTCTGACTCCAGATTAGGGTTTGAGAAGTAAAGATGAAGCATGAGACCGTGTGCTGGAGAAGAAAACAAGATATTGAATAGCTGTTCATTAATCAAGTGCTGAGAACAGAGTAAGAGAGGGATACAGCAGTAAAAAATAGCATGCAGTTCTTATAATTAAAGGCTGTTTCAGGATGCATGTGTACAGAGGGAGCTGGGAGAATGAAGCAACCTTAATTTACACATGCCTTACTTCTGGGGTACTCAGCTTGGTAATTCTGCTGCTGTTCTACAGGCACAAGTTTGGGGTTTGGGGTTTTTTTTCTATTGTATAGAGAGGTTTGCTGCCTTTCAGTTGCCTGTACTTCTCTGGCTTTATAAGATGTGGAATATTTGTGACTGCCTTGTGCTGCGATGATGTGATCGCAGAGCTCTTTTCAGCTCTGTGGAAGAAATGAAAGGTTGCGCTCACTGCGAGCAGTTGCTAAGAAAGAAAAGAAAGAAACCCTATTTTAAGCTGTTCCACAGAAGCACATACTGGCTTGATTGGTTATTGATTCCAGTTTCTTTACAGAGAAAGCACATTTTTAGCCACAAACATGTGCAGCCACATGTTGAGCTGCAAGTGTGAAAACTGCATCAACTGTAAGGCTCTGCTGCAGGCTGTGCTGAGCCCGAGCATCCGAAAAGCTGAGGACCCACATTTCCTGCTCTAGCGAATGGCACCAGTCTCTTGAGGAAAGTTTTCTTGGCTCCTTCAGCTGTATTGAGCTTTGATTTCAATTCAGTTAGGAGTCAGTTGTGACTTGGATCTCGCAGGCTGTCCCTAGTCTGGTCAATTAAACAAAGCCTCGGACTGCTTTGGACATTGGAGCATGACTTTCTATTTTGCAAAAGTGTTGGACTGGTCCAGGGGGTGGCGGATCCCGGATGAATTATTGCCCTCCTGGACAGTGCCTAGACGTGGGAGTGCGAGAGTTTAAGAGGATGCTACAGGCTCTTCTGTGATGGGTGGCTCTGGTGTCAGACAACGTGCATGGGCATGTTCAGCATGCTCGGAAGCCATAGGTATACACAAATATATCTGTGTGTATATATATATAAACATAAGCAGCCATACTTGCCAGAAATATACAGCTAGGTAATGCCTGGCAAATCTGTTCAGATTTCAGTACTGTATATGAAGGAGCAAACCCATACATCTCGCCTCAGAGCGCACGGAAAGAAGAGATGTGGGGGATGCACAGTTTTAGTTCTGCTTTTACCCCAGCTAAGCCAAAATGGAGGTTTTGTGGCAATTCACTGTTAGCCAAGGGCAGGCAGAATATGGGCAAGGAACAGGAATGCCTGCGGATACTGGGCTTTTGGGATACCCTTTCTTCAGAGCTGTGCCAGTTCAGTCGTTAGTTGAGAATAAATAACAACAAAGTACCTCCCTGAATCAATGTTTGTAGGAACAGAGCCCAGGGTCAGGCACATTTAAAAAGGACATTTTTTTCCCCTGAAGAAAGCCAGAGTCTGTGAAAATGAACAAGGGAAAGACTTGGAAACAGTTAGCTATTTCCTGAAGGCTATTCCCATTCCTTCTTGTGCAAGTCAACCTGTGCTTTGCCTGGATGAGCGTGGGTATTTCTTTTTTCAGATGTGCTGGAGATATCTTATTTTCCTTTTGTGAGGAGGTTCCAGACCCTGAAAACTTTCTCTGTTTCTTGGCCTGAAAGAGCTGAAATGTGGTCATTTGTGCGGGCTGCAAAAGCCAACTGCTTGGGCCTGTTTTAGAGGAGGCTTGAGGCAGACATCCCACGAAAAAGAGAGAAGAGAAAGGAGTCCTCTCGTTGCCTATTGGCACTGGGCTGCTATTGAAACAGTGGTTTCTGAAAGGATCTCCTTGCTCCTCACTTGTGTTCCTAATTTTAGGGACAAAGGGTGCAGGTCCTCAACGTCCATGCGTGTGCATGCATTATTTCATCCATCTGTCTGTCCAGAGCAGCTGCGTACCTCGACCAAATCCTGTTGATATTGGATGATCATGCTGAAATCTCCTTTGTGCTTGATTTCAGTCTATGCTGACCTGTGGGTCTAGATGACTGTCCATCAAAATTCTGGTCATTCATTTGTTATCAGCAGCATTCTGGACAAAGTCTGTGATGGAATTTGTCTAGCCTGCAGACCCAAGTTTTCTTTCTGGGCTGGCAGGAAAAAAGGCAGGTTATTGCTAGAAATTTGCCCTGTATAAGATTGGAATATGGCCAAAGTGCACATCTGGCAACGTAATTCCCCAGTTTAAACCAGCCCTGTTTCTCATTCCATTTTCCCTAAATATTTGATCAGTCGATCCATCTTCCTCTTTGGTCCAATGAATATTTAATTGTGTATGTAAAGTCAAACAGCTCCAACAACAGAGATTTGGACCCATTCTTCCCCACCACAGCTCACAGCTGTGTAATGACTGGTGGAGACTTCAGAGTCATGTCAAGCCTCTGCTCTGACTCAGCTCAAAGGTTTGAGCCTGGGCTTCCCCCACACCCGTGTGGTAGGGTCCCAAACAAAGGGATATCTTTTCTTGGTCTTGCCTTGGGGTTTCAGTCCTACCAGCTGCAGTTTGGCTGGTTTTGATGGCTGTGTCATCGTTTCTGAGTCAGGACCCAAACTTGCGCTCCCAGGCTGGCCTGGAGCCCCATTGCTTAGGGCTATTCCACTGGGTAGCAGTTTGGGTTTGGAAATTGGTTGAAGGGACCAAAGCAAAGGTGGGAACTGAGCAATATCACTTAGGTCCAGGACTTCTGTTCCTTCCTAGCCCTAGGAAGAGCTAAGAACATACCCAGGGTGCCATGCTACCCCCAGGGGTATGTGTATGAGGGGGAATGTGTTTTCTTGGCTGAGGATTGAGGCAGCAGTGGGATGAGGATGAGCAGGGCATTGCAATGCTAGTATGGTCTTCAGGGCCTGTTCCCTGGTGTCTGGCCTTGGTACCATCTTAGTTAATACTAGACTTACACACATCTGCATTCTAGAGTCCCCTCATCCTTGAAGAAGCAGGGGAATAGATTTTATATCAGAAGTATAATGCCACTCAGTAATGAGCTGGAATTACTTGCCTGCACCATGCTTGTCATCGTAAATAAAGGAATTTGGCTCTTTGTTTTTGTTTTGAATGTATCATAACTTTGGTTTCTGGAAGTGCTTCTTTTTTTGATACACTTCAAACAAGGGGCTCAAAATGGGGAGAACAGGATCAAACTTAGCGTCTCATGTTTCCCATCACTTCTCTAGCAGAAAATATGTGACCAAAAGCAAACCAAGACCACATCAAAATCATATCATCCCATGTCCATTTCTGCTTAATGAGGCATCTTCATGTAGATCAGTTAGCACAAACACTTATTCATTCATCCTTTCGCTAACCAGTCAACCACAAAAATATAACTGACATTTAAATGGTGCGGGAGGAGAGACAGGCAGGTTAGCCAGGCTGGAGATAGGGCCAGTAATTCCGCAGTGTAATAAGAAGGCTCTCAAACAAACACCATATGAATTAATTGAGGCTGAACTGGAAGATGCGGTTTTTGCTAAGGTTAATAATAGCTGACAGCTTGACCTATTCTTGCAGCTTACTGTACCAGCATCAGCCCCAGACTTTGCTTTTCTCTTCCCTCTTTAAATGCCCAATGCTGGATTTAGCCTCTGCACAGGGTTGGGAAGTCCCACCGTTTGCAGGTCACCCCCCCCCCCAGCCCCGGTCCCCACCACTGGGTGTATCCAGGCACACAGCAGGGACCTCTCCTCCCAGCGTTGGCTCCCCAGGGTCCCTCGCCCCCACTATCGGAAGCACAGGATGAAGGCTGACAGTGGTGCTAATGGGGCGTGAGTGTGTATCGAGTTTTGTCATGTGGATATTATAGCTTGTATGTTTACCAGCTGCTTCCACAACCCGGAGTTAGACTCTGTCTACAGGGGTCCATTAGAAGAATTTTCATACCGTATTTATTCTTAGAAAAAGACATTGAAACAACGTGACCCCAAACTGACTAACAAACCTGAACTCTGCAGAGTAAATTATCACAGGGAAAAGACACTCTTTGCTCAGTGCTTACCTGGTAACGATGCTTTCATGCTCTTCTGTTTATTTTAACCTAATGTTTCTATGCAGGGAGCATAAGGCCACAGGCAAAAGCATCTCACAAGTACCTATTGACTCCAGATGTGTCAGGTCACTGTGGATTTCACAGTTGTTATCACTGACTGTTATCACCTTGCAGCTTAATGAGACACCAGCAAGAGTAGCTTGAAGTCTCAGGTGATGTGTGTGTTTGCAATACATTTTTAAGGCCACATCTTGAGCTGTGGGTAAGAGTTGAAGGCATGCATCAACTCTGCCAAGTGGAACCTGAAAAGTGATCCTTATGGCCGCTGTCTCTAAAGGAGCCACCAGACTGTCCAGCTGGAGAGGAGAGGAAGAGGAAGACTGAGGGCAGCATCTCATATGGACACCATTCCTCTTTAATGCCAGGGTGGGGCATCTTCATCTAGGAGAGCACATGCACCAGAATAACCTTACAAAGAGGTGTCAGGCCTCCAAAGCTGAGGCAGAAATAAGGTTTTTGTCCTGAAATGGCCCTGACCATAGTCATGGATGTCTGGTCATGTAGGGAAGATGCTGATGTTGGGAATCTCATCTGTTTGGGTTGTAGTTTCCAAAACACAGTAACAACTACAGTTGATAGGTTCAGCAGTGGTGTTGGGAAGGTGTGGAAGGCTTGGGTACTATGAGTGGGATTAATCGGATGGCTAAGTCTGAGGTTCCCCTTACCATCCATGGAGACCAAGGCTCATTTGGGTGAGCTTATCTCAGGATGTGATGGCTTTCCCTCTGGAGGTACCTCTTTCCCCTTCTTAATTAGAAAAATATCCTGGAAACAACTTGCTCTGACCTGGACATGTTTCCTATAAATGTCTAAGTGAGACCAGATGGTTTCTACCACTCATGTGGCAAGTAGACCTGCAAACAAATAGGAGCAATGGATGCTGATCCTTGGCTTTTACTGGTTAATCCTCCCATGGAGCTGGCCTTGGCTTTCCAAATTGCAGCAGAAGTGCAACTGGTAACAACTGTGGTGTCTTTTTGTTAGTACTTTGCACCAGGTTGTACTGAGCAAAAAGTGCTGATGTTAAGGGATATTCTGGGTGCCTTCTACAGATGCTTTTTACTCTTGAAGACTGGTAGGAAGACAGTTTAATCCCTCTCCTATAATTTCTTGCTTCCACCTCTTATATGCAAAATTGAGTTGGTTTCCTTCTCTTTAAGCACGTTCTCTCCCTGGTCTGCACAATGTTAGAGTACAAGGGTGGTGGTACAGGTCTTCATGCATATGCTGTCCTGCCTCTTTTCCTAACGCTTTCGGCACTATTTCAGTTTTATGCTTGCCCCTGCATGCTCACTCTGATCAAGGACCTGTATCAACTGCTACAGCCATGTCCTGATGCCAGCCGGGATGCTGCACCAATAAGATGGCATTCATAATACAGGAGCTCTATTTTTGCCTTTTTGTGGGAGACGAAAGCACTAAGCAACTTCTCTGTGAGCTCTCAGCCTCTTGAAGGAGCATGATGCTAATAGGCTGACTCCCAAAGGCAAAGATCTCTCCCTGCTCCCATGGATTTCCGTAAGATGTGTAGGCACTCAGCACTTCAGATTAACAAGCCCTCCTCCTGCCAAAGCAGGTATTTGCCTGCACCCTCTGTGCCCACATGGGAAGAGATGCTTCCAGAAATCATCCTCTTAGAAGCCTCAACCCTGTGCTAGGGGCTTCTGTGACTTGATCAGGCTTTGCATTTATTTATGGGCTAGGAGAATAGTTGTATTTTAGTCAGACTCTCTATGAACCTGAAGAAAAACAAAGCTGAACATCTCCTCCCAATGTTACCAATTGGTCCTATTGTACAGCAGTTTTGTCGGCAAGTTATTTAAGACCTTAATCCCTTCCAGCTATGAGGGGAAGTCCAAGGCAGAGTGAGTCTGGAAAGGGGAGAGATTTTCACTTGGATTTTCATCTTTTCTTTTCTCTAGTGCTGTAACCTGATAAAGAGGCAATGGTGTTTCACAATGTACTGTTCCATTCACTGCTGCCTGCTTAAAATGAGGAAGGTGGAGGAGTAAGAAGAAAAGACTCCTTTAAATCCGCAGAGGAGCACTGGTGCCTGTAAGAGCTGTTTAAAGAAGAAGTAAAGCCACTTTAGCTTGTTGATCTATTTCTGCACTGTAATTTATGCTGCCATTCACGCAGTGTCGGAAAGCTATTGTAAACCGTTGTATAAACCCACGCTGTAGACTTGAGGGGCTCTAGTCCATGGCTCTGCCAGCGCTAGCATACTGGTGATAGGATAATAGCTGGTTTCACTCCTAAAAGTTGGGGTTTTTTTTTTGGGGGGGGGAGCTATTAATGTACAAGAGAGAGAATTTTAATGATTCCCAACAGACCACCCACTTAGCTATTAGCAATAGGCAAGCTACAGTACATGCATCCTGCTAGAGGTGAGTTTTGAGAAGAGATGTGAAATATAAGCTAGGAGCTTTCACAAATGATTTGTGGAAGGCACTCCGTGAAATACCACATCAGTGAGATATCTCAGAAGAAAGCCCAGGCTGGGAAATTGCTTCAGAGGAGCGGCTGGGGGAAAGATAGCATTTCTTTGGGCATTGCTGTTCATATGAGAAGGGAAGGTAGAAGAAAGATCACTCAGGAGGATAACACGTGCTGTGAGCAATGGGGGAATAGGCAGGACAATGGCAGAAAGGGAAGATGCTGAGGACAGGATCCGCCTCAGCTAACATTAAACATTTAGTCATCTAGGCTCTCTTTGCGGTCAGCAGAGCGCGGCGCTTTGAAGGCATGATTCATCTGACCTATTTTGGGCACTAACCTACCTAGATTGAAGTGAATTACCCTTTCCACATGTCTGTTTCTTCCTACTGATTCTGAGGGGAGCTTCAGACGTGTAGCACAGATACCAACATCTGTATTTTAGACGCGTCAAGGGAGGTGAGACAAATCCTCCTTTGCATGTGGAGAGGGACTGTGGGAGAGGGAACGCACGGCCATACGTCCTCCAAATCTGGGACGGCATCCAGTCACCACCCTCCCTTGTCTCCAGGAGAGAGAAGGAACCAGAAAGACAGAGGATGGAAACCAAGAAAGGAAGAGAGGGGAAAGAGGACAGGGAGCTTCGGTTCAGCCATGTTATGTTTCAGCTCTCACCAAGAGCTGCTGTAAGTAATATGGGAGATGTAGGCTGAGGAGAATAACACAAGGAAAAAAAAGAAATGGAAAAATGAGTCTTAAAAGTTTCACTAAGTGAGCTTCTTCATGAACAACCAACATTATTATAACTATCCACTAAAAAAAGAATAGTGACATTTTCTCATTACCAGTTTTTTTTCTGAAATTGTGTTCCAGAATCTTTATGGACAATCTTAAACTTGCTGAAACGTACATTTTGCACTGAAAAATCAGGTTTTTCATGGGCAAAGAAAGCAAGCTTTTGTGATGACTACAGCACAAATTTCTGTGAATGGTTCTTTAAGCTGCATTGCCAGAAATGTCATGAATCTGCTCAGAGCTCCAAGGAAGGGAAGTGGTTTGAAATTCCTAACACTGCTCTTTCAGCCAGAACAGCCATTTTGGGTGTATTTCACATGAAGCATGGCTTCAGGGCTTGATATGTCTTCATTCTGGGCCCTGCATTGTGCCAAGGAAATTCTCAGTGTTTAACAAACAATAATAGAAATAAGCTGTGTAAGCATATGTGAATCTTCACTTTATAATTTTACGTGTAGAAAAATGATCTCATAGGCACATAGGAAATAGAGCAGATGGTAAAATGCGTGTTGGACTAAACTCAGGCTGGAGACTAAGTCTCCTAGACAATAAAAGCACAAAGGCTGGACAGTCCCCTCCAGCCTTCACATGAAGTATGCCTTGTGAACCGAGATAGGGGAGCACAGATCAAAACAGACTAAGAGGCCCCCTTTGATCTGATGTTTTCTCCTATTACTGCAAGTGGCAGTGCTCTCATTTCCTGCATGGACATTGAAAGGTGTTTGCGCAAGGACAGCCCTCAGCTGGGTTACTGGGAGATGGGTACCCAGCCGCATTATTCCAATTTTGAACATGTGCAATTCCACCCATCTGCAGTAAAGCTGGCTCAAGAGGCGGTTCTGGATAAGGTCTTGCAGCTAAACTCTGCTGCTTCTCTCCTTCAGAGATCCTTGTTGGTGGAGATGGATGAATCCTAGTCCATAATCCTGTTTCAAAGTGGGTTTCCCTCAGTGACTTAGGGCCAAGCTGCAGCCCTGCACGACAGCAAAGTAGGTTAGGAATATCAGGAATAATTGCGAACGTCCCGAGTTCAAAACTGCTGCTGGAAGAGAAAAAATGAGAAATGGAGTCATGCCAGACGGCAAGGATGTTTTGCTTTGTGTACTGCTAGACCAGCAGAGCATTATAAAAGCAAAGCACACAAACAAAACTTCTTCACAGCATGTTCCTCAGCAGAAAGTTTGTAGGTAAACAAAACCTGCACATCCAAGGTCTGTTAAAAGACATAAGCTGAGCTGAAAGATTCCTTCAATGATATCAATGTAAATATTATGAGTGCAGGTCTGGCCATTTAGTATAGTAGCCCGTGATCGATGTGCTATATTAGATTCATGCCTGCCTCAGGAAAAAAATATCTTCTGCTGTGTTGTTAGTTTTTATTCTCCTTTCTTTTTGCTAAAGGGTGCTTGATGGGCTATTCTGGAGTGTTAAATGCAAATCAACACTGTTAGATACGCTTCTCTACATTGGGCAGATCTTGTGCTTCTGAGGCCAAACGGACCCGTGTTCATCCACTGGCCACTTCCATTCGTATCAATGGCAGTGGCTTTAGCACAACTATCTAGCATTTCATGGCAGAATTTAATGAGGAAAATGCTATAAAAATTTCATTTCACTTTTAAAAATCTTTTCTGCTTTTTTTTTTACTGTAGGTGGTAGGATTTCTTCTGTTGTAATGATAGTATAAAGTAATTACAGTGCTGGGAAGACCATTTGAAAATGGGAGTATTGGCAAGAAAAATTTTGTACAGGGATGCTGAGATCTCTAAGCGGAGATGCATTGAAATAAGAGGATCTAGGGTTTGGGTTGGTTTTTGGTTTCTGTTAAGATCAGTTTATCCGTTAGTAACTGGATGTGTTAGTTTAAAGGACAAGACCCTGGAAGAGATGGGCTGGATCCTGTCTCTTCCGTTCACCCCAGTGCATGCCTTGGGGAAATGCCTCTGCACTTCTGTTTCCTTGAAGGCAAACCAGAGACAGCCGTGTCTGCTTGCATGATAGAGTTGTTCCGGCCATGTTATTTATAACCTGTGCCCTGAGTCCATGGAGGAGCACATCTCACCTCCCCTGTTTAAATTATACCAGTATTTGAAATCGCAACCTGCTTTGAAGTAAGCTGCAGAGAGGTTTTTAGTGGTGAAGGACAGAGGGAGGAGGCGGGAGGTGCTGGCTTGAGAGGAAACTGTCTTTGTGATCTCTGTAACTTGCCTTACTGATAACTGGAAGGGGATTTTCCTAATAGAAAACCTGTGAGCTATACGAGGAGGGCAATCCACTTGACCCTTGCTCTCTCCTAAGCCTTCAAGCCATCATGACATTTCATTTCTCACCAGCTGCAAGACGGCTTCTTGGGATTCATTTTGATTGCAATGCAAAGCCTGGGAGGAAGGCGAGGACCGGAACGGGGATGTCAGAGCACAGGGCACGCGAGCGGGGACATAGCGATCATATTTGGAGAGGGTGAGAGCTGGTGGCAGTGAGGAAGATAAACAGGGTGTGTTTGTGCAAGCGACCTTATTTATATATGTCGGCGTGCCAAGGAGGGACCGAATGTACCGTGGCGAAGGAAGTGAGTCCACACACACACACACACACACACACACGGTAGCGGGTCCAGCGCTACGTGGCTGGCACAAGCCCAGGCGCTGCTTTGCAAGGCGACAGCTCGGAGTTTTCAGGGCAGCTGCCATCCCCAGCGCCTGGTTTTTGGAGCTCTCTGCATTGCAGGCTGCGCTGAAATGGGCAGGGGAGCTATCAAGCCCTCGTGGGAAGGGTGTTCTGCTCTGGCATCCACCACCCCTCCGGGTAGGCACCAGCAGCGGCGAGGACCCACAGCCCCCACGGCGCTGAATAGACCCCTGCGAGAGATTCATTCAAAATCGTAATTTGTTAGTTCAAGATTTGGCCGCTGAATGGCTCATGGACCAACCCTGACATTATTATTATGTTTTTTAATACTGTATTTATTATTCTCTGAATATTTTTGGTCGATAATTATCCAGAGTGTACTGTGTATTGCAGAATCCAGGAATATTTTCTTTGGCTTTTCTTCCTGGTTAGTTAGGGTGTGCGGTTGCTGGCCTAGATCTCATGGCATTGTTTCTGACTACGTAAATGAAATTTTTAAACAAGAGAATAATGAATACAGACCAGAGAATAAGGCACATCCTGTGGCAATTTCACACAGGCAATTTTTCTTGCTAAAATCCACGAGGGGCTCAGCGGTTGTGATTATTTACACATGTACTTAATGGCTGTCCACGTACCATTGATATAGGCACCTAATAACCAGAGCCAACGGAGTTTGGTGAGTGCTTTCAATCGTCCCTCTTTCTGTCCGTGCTTCCTTTCCCTCTTCTCCTTTCTGTTTGACTATGGAGGCACTTCTAAGGAGGAGGAAGAAAACCTTCATTTGAAACCACATGAAACCAAAGGCTGGGTGTAACCAGCTTCAAATCCAGACAAAAGCCAGCATGTTAAATTCTTTTTGTCGTTCGGCGTATCTCATGGAAGGGTGGCATTTTAAGATGCAGAGAGGGTGGCCGTCACACGTGGGAGTAACGTGTGCGCCCCCGTGCACACCCATCGGTGCACACTTACCTGACACCGCAGCCGGTTCAGCTGTGGTGCCAGCAGCAGCCCAGCCACGGTGAAGAAAGCTCAGCCTGAATTTTCCCTCGGCTCCCCAGATGGGTTTTACCCCTTGTGCTCGAGACCCACGTTGCCACAGCTAAAATGGCACCTGAGCTGCCCGTTTTAGAGAGTTTATCCACGTTATGTGGGCAGTCAGAGGAATGACTGTATTCCTCACAAAAGCTAAAGGTTTTGCTTTTTCCAACTTTTTGCATAAGATCCTGTGGCTATGTCAACACAGGCATGACTTCAAGAGATTGAAACTTCGGCGTTAAGCGTCACAAATGTATGTCCAAGCCTCAGATGTGGTCGTGATGCTCAGAGAGCAGCTCTTACGAAAGAGTTAACAATCCATCACTTCTCATCCCCCAAACAAATTGCTGGCAAATCTTCCTGATGTTCTTTTAAAAGTAAAAGAGATCAAATGCATGAAAAAAATATTTTGAATGCCTCTAGAAAATAATCCTGGTAAAACACTGGAAAACACAAATTCCACGGACACAGGATTTTATTATTTGCAGGCACTTTCTTTCACTGACTGTGCAGGTCCAGACCCAAACTTGGGGATGCGATGGGGACTTGCTGTGAGGGGACACGGATGGAGGTGAGGAGGTGGGGATGGATGCTTTTTGCAAATTGCTTGTGAGAGAGAGAGTGGAAAACTTTTGCCCAACGGAGAGGTTTCCATGGAGTTTGAAGGCAAGGTGTAGCTCTGCCTGCCATCCACACTCTGAGGGAGCTCTGACAGGAGAATAACTCGTGCTGTGGTCCCATCTAATCTTGGGAAGCAAGACAGCAGCGGTGATGCCTCCATGAGCTGCCTTGCCAGCAGCAATTCTCCCTTTACACCACTGCACCCCATTCCTAACATTAGGGAGGATTGGTCCCTCCCACATTGCAGGCTGCCAGCTGCTCAGAAACTCCTGCTCTGAACTGGTTTCATGGTGGGTTGAAAATGCAGCCCCATCCTCAGTGTAACCTCTAATCTTGATTAAAACGCTTCCAGGGCCAGGCAGCCCAGGCTGCATCCTTTGGTCAATTCTGGCAGTGGCTCTTGCATTCCCTAATCCCTGTTAATATCCCTGCTTGTCAAAGAAGATTTGTGCTTTTCCTGGAAGACGGCCGCCTATTTTGTACCAACTGAGGGAGAAAGAGACGCCTCATCAGCTGGTGCCGGGAACAGCGAGTGGCAGATAAGAAAGGCATCCTGTTTTCTGGGGAGAAGGCGCGGGAGGTGGGCGAGCGTCTGGCTCCGATCATTAACTCTGGCTGCTAGCACTACTCCTGCCCTTTCAGGATGCGACATAATCCTCTATTTTAACCATGCGCAATCCCTGAACCTCTCTCATGGCAATGTTTGTGGGCAGAGGTACGAACTTCTGTATCCTGGCCAAACTGCAGGACAGATTATGTTCTGCTGACCTATATTCCCCTAAAGTAATTTTCAATTAGTGCAGCAGTTACTCCTCCTGTTTGCACCGTTAAATTTCTCCCTGCCACAATGCTGAGCTGAAACGCCAAAGTCCATGCTCACCAGGGGGATTTTGCTGGCTCTTCCGAGCAGAGAAGCACCTCCCTAAAACAAGCTCCTCCTCATATTCTCATGTTTCTTGGAAAGCCTGTCCTATTGCTCCATTACTCTGGGGAATCATGAGACCTGCTCTGGGTGGTGGAAGGAGAAGTCTGGTCTCCAGCTCTTGGTTGGTTTCCCTGGGGAAAGGAAACCAAAACCCAGCTTAGTGGGGATTCACGTGGGGCCATCTGCCCAGCTGGCCCAGGCTGCTCTCTGTGACCTGCCAGGACTGGAGAAATTGAAGGTGGCTTCTGGCTGGAAGATTGGGAAGGGTTGGCAGAGGCAGAGGGAAGAAGACCTACAAAGGGAAGCAAAGGAGGGGGGTGCAAGCAGGGGGAGAAACTTTTGTGAAAGGTTGGCCATGCCCCCACACCTCCAGCAACTGGGAGGAAAGGGGAAGACCTGATGTTTTGGAAAGGAGTAGAGGACATGCCTTCCTTCATGAGCAGGCGTGGGAATGAGGACTCATCCTAGTCTCCACCAGCCATACTCCCAGCGGTTTGTGGTCGATGACTGTCCCGGCTCAGTGCAGGGCTTGGTGTGCCCACCATGGCCCTGGTACACCAAGTGAGCCCTGGCAGGGCCGGTGGGTGACATGGGCCAGCGATGCTGCAGGAGGCAGAGGGTCACCAGCAGGTCAAGGGAGGTGATGTTCTCCTCTGCTCAGCACCGGTGAGGCAAATCTAGAGTGTGGGGTCTGATGCTGAGTTCCCCAGTACAAGAAAGGCATGGACATACTGGAGTAAATCCAGCAAAGGGCCATAAAGATGATGGAGGGACTGGAGCACCTTTGGTATGAGGAGAGGCTGAGAGAGCTGGGACTGTTTGGCCTGGAGAAGAGAAGGCTCAGGGGGACCTTGTCAATGTATATAAACATGTGACGGAGTTAATATACAAACTTTCCCTCCTGTCAGTCTGTCCTCCCCCTGATTTATATGCCCTTGCATCTGATGAGGTTTTTTGGTTTTGGGGTTTTTTTTTGCCTGTGGACAGTTTTACGTTACCTTTTTTGTACATTTAGCATACAGTTGGCAGATGCAAAGCACTCAGTGTCCTGTGAAGGTGTGCAGAATCCCAGTCTTCCTCTTTCACCTCCCGCTCCTGTTTTATCCCTCTTCTGATGTGAAATGCAGAAAGTTGATGTGTTAGTCAGTTCGGTTATTCCTTCAGCAAGTAGGGACATTGTTTTTTAAATAGGAGAAATATATTGAGGCTAATACCTGTTGCTTATATCAGGGTATTGACCTACATTACCAGTTCATGCCCAACTTTGAAACAGTCCCATACGACCACACAGCCACTATTCTAGCAAAGTTTTCCACATTATCTTCTTAGTATGAGCCTACAAACACCCCTGCAAACTGAAGGAACTTCTCTGTGTAGTCCCTGTCATTACAGTAAGGTTAAACATAACTTAAAAGTATCTTCTGCTCTGAAATTCCTCTGGGCTTAAAAATCGAAAAGTTGTTTTTGACTGTAGTTGAAATTATGTGACTGAAAATGCAAACCATCTCTTACCTGGGTTTTTCTTCACTCTTTCTTTTCCTACTTTTATTGCTAGGCTCAAAAGAATGAATATTGCCCAGGGTTTTGTCCCCTCCTTTCCCTCTTTTTTCCTTCAATTTTGAAAAAGGTGGGGAGAAATTCTCCTCTACCTCCTCCTTAGGCATTAGTCCTTTCTCCTTTTTGTATGGAACTTACACAAACAACCTGGGGAGGAAACAAACTTTAGCTTTGAAAGGAGAATTTGAAAGGGAAAATTAAAGTTTTGATTACATAAAATGAAAAGCTATGTCTAGTTCAAAGTGTCTCACTTATTCAGAATTAAAACTTTTCCAATAAACCTTTGGAAAACCTCTCATTTTGTGGACAGTGAAATTTTTCAGCTGAATGTTTTTAACAGTTCTAATTGTATTTATTCTCTTTGTTTCTGGTAAATCAACGTTGTTGTTCAGAGCTAGTTATGAACGTTTCTGTCCTCTTCCATCTCTCCGAGAATCAGCACACTCCTGCGGGAAAGTCGGAGAACCTCTGTTCATGAAATAAAAACATTCTGGTTCATACATATTCATGTATGACTTTATTAGAGGACCAGCACACAAGGCAGATCAGGTCTAAGGCATACGTTGAGTGTCAGGAAGGTTGGGAGTGAAGCTCCATCTGCGAAGGCGCTGGGTCAAAGCACCATTTCCAGAGCTGAGGCTGAAGTCAGAGCAGGCAGGGGATTGACCCTGGCTGTGGGGGAAGCAATCCTTTCCCCGAACCCTGCTGCTGGCAGGAGAAGACACCAGGAGCAGCAATGGGGATGCAGTGCCGGCTGGCTTGGACGGCCACGGGTCGCCTGGCAGGGGCAGCTCAGAGCTGCCAAACTCCTGCCCCCAGACCTCCCTCACTTTCTCACAACCATCAGGGATGGTTTTTCAGGTCTAGCTCCCTGCCTGCCTCCTCCTCCTGCCCAACGGTACCTCCTTTAGGCAGCACAGCTCGCATCCATCTTGTGCTACATCCCTGCATATTCTTTGGGATCCCGTGTGCCCTAGAAATGCCAAGAGCAAATCTTGCCCTCTGACTTCTCATCCTATGCAGCACCACCTGTGGGTTAAAACCCTACCTGGCCCACTTGTCTCTAGCTTGTCTTTCAGAAGCAGGTTAGGCATGGTTTGTGCAGAAATTCCCCCCCCGAGGGAATTTATCCCAACAAGAACCTCTCATGGAGCCAACACAAGGACCTCTAGACGACAACCACCACCTCTGTTAACCCACAGCTGTAACCACTTGTCTTCCCTCTGCAAGACCTGCAAAGAGCCAGCCTGACAGGGACCACATGAGCAAGCAAACAGGGTTTGACACCAACTCATGCGGCCTAGTCATTGCCGTTAAGGATTTAACTTAAACAAAACACCTGCTAGATCCAGTGCACCACCTTCGCCCAAACAGCCCCGTGGCCAAGGACCCTCAGATCTGTGGCAACACCAGGGACTTTGCATGGGACAAACATGCTCTGCTGATGAGTCAGAGCAAAGATGAGTGGCCGCTTGCCTGCCAGGGTGATGGCTCACATGCCTGCTTGATAAGGGGGCAATTGCTGGTGCCGGGTACCTTCCCTGGAAAGATGATTAACTGTTGAGTGAAGGAGGTGTTGTCTTGACTTCTCCCATTTTTTAATTTCCCTTTACACAGAAAAATGTGTAGAGGCTGATGTCACCCCTGCTGCAACAGAGCTGTTGATTTGGATGGGTATTTTTGCCTTTGCTGCTGTATCATGGGCTCATGTGCTGTTAACTGTCATGGAGCCAGGCTAGATGTCACTGAAGCTCATGGGCAGCTCTCAGGTGACATTTAGTGCCATCTGAGATGCTCCAAAGTTTCTGAAAGTGCTGGTAGACGTGAACAGATCCAAGGGACACCTGTGCCTATGGCTGAACTGAGCCCAGGGCAGTGCTGTCTTGCAGCAGTGGACTTTTTCCAGGGTCATTATAAGGGCATCTCCAGATTCTCTGTTTTTCCAGGTCTAGGAAATGGGAGACAAAAGTCACCTGATAACTCAGCACACTTTGGAAGCCTGGCTCAGGGCGGCAGCACAGGGAGATGATGTCTGCCTGCTGGTCCGTGGTCTGATGGGTTCCCCATGCAGAGCCTGGGGAGGAACCGTGGCCCTGGGCATCTCACAGGGAGGGGAAGCTGCTGAATGAGCCCGAGGTGAAATGCAGGCAGGATGTGCATGGCTTAGGCGTTGTTGACCTGAAAAGGTACGGACACCTACCGATGCCTCTCTCTGCTGCTCAGCCTGAGCCCAGACTGCAATTCTGAGCCTGGTCGACTCTCTTGCCGCCCCGTTATTAGAGGCTGTTGCCTTGGATGTGAAATACCCGTCTCTGCCTGAGTCATGGCAGGAACTTTGTGCCACATCCTGGGAGAAGGTCCCGTCCCCTGTGTTATCAGGATGCCTGTGATGTGGGGCTCTTTTTCTCTCTCCTGTGATTAGCTGCTTCGTTTGCTCTAGTCATGGGGAGAGACAGGGACTCTGCAGCCCCTTGCCGAGCATCTGCATGCTGGCAGAGCATCCTACCAGGGGTCTGCCTGGTTGCAAACCAGAGTGACTGAGCTGGCTCACATGGGTTCTCTGGATGGTCAGGGTTGCTGCTGGCCCAGCAGAAGCCCTGTGCAGCCAGCCCCCATTGCTCTGTAGTGCATCCTGCGTCACCAGGCAGGCTTCGAAATAACATGACCGGCATCACTCTGCATTCCTGCCCCTGGCCCCAACCTCAGCAGCAAACCTCCAGTACGTCAGATGCAGAGAGAGCTGTGGCCTGCAACAGTGCAGGGGACAAGGATGCTCTGGGTACTCCTGGAGATGCACATGCCAAGCACCCCTGGGTCACTAACCTCTCTTGCCCAACATGGGCAGGTTCCTGCTCCTGTGTGTAGGCAGCTCAGTGAGGTGGCTTTCGCTTGAGTTTACATCCCGAATTTGCAGCGTCTCCTGCTGAAATCTCCATTAGCTGGCTGAGAGAGTCTGGCCAGGATTGCAAAATGGGAGAAAGGACCCCAAATGTCGCTTGGGCTGTTCCCTTTGGCAGGGTGGGATTGTGTGTGCCAGTGCGTTTAGAGAGTCCTCCTTCTTGGGAATCACTCCTGTCACTATCCCTTTCCTGGCTGGTGCCCGTGCAACAGCTGAGAGGCAGCTAATACAATTAAGCAGGACTTAATGAGGGACAGTGACGTTGGCCAGCACCGTCAGTGGTTGTGGGGCTGCTGAGCCCTGTTCAGGTCAGGGCAGAACCCATTCTGTTATCAAGCAGCTGCCTTGAAAGCTGGCTGAGGTTTTATCCTTTGGTTTCTGGTCAGATACAAAAAGCTGTGATTCAGCTTTGTATAGAGAGCTCTGCATTAAGCTCCCAGAAAAGTTAGCCTAGTTGGGATCTCCTCCAGGCAAGCAAAGCCCTGAATGGTGCCTTGGGCAGTACTGGGACCTGGGGACTGTGATGGGAGAGTATCTAAATCACCACTAACCATATAGGTTGAATAATTTTATGCTCAGTAGCCTCTTGGAGTCTCTGGCATCAAATTTAAATGTATTAATGAAACTGTATAAAACATACACATCATCCTCCTTCCTTCTTCATGAAAATGTCACCCTTTCTTGCCCATGGGTTTTGAATTCTGCATTCTTGGTTGCACAATATGGAAAAAAAATACACACTGCACAATAAAAACCAGAAACTTCATGGCCTGAGGTGTTCTTCAGTGTGATGTGTGGATTTCAAAAATCATTTGGGATGGAGCCATGGCATTTGATGACTGGACTTGTGCCTTGTTATTGGTACACAATCATGCCATCTGAAGGGGACACAGCTTAAACCACACTCCAGGTGGAGGGAACCAGCAGGAACAGTGGGATCAGAGGTAGTTGATAATACAACCCAAAACTTTCCTCTTTACGTTTTCTCACTGGGTCCTTGATAGGACCTTCTACAGAGTATTTGCCTTGGTGGAGGACTTCTGTTCGTAAAGGAACAAGGTTGGAGAAAAGTGACTGCAGTCTGCAATCTCAGTGCACCTGTAACGCCGCTGGTATATCTCTGATCTCTAACGCTAGTTTTTGTAACAAGCAATACATTTGTAATTTTTGTTAACCACTAATCCTGACTTGCAACGAGAAACAGATCAACCCCATTTACACTGACTGTCTACATCAGAAGGTGGTAAGGTATATTCTAAAGAAGCAGAATATAAAATGTTTAAGTTTTTCTTCAAGATGGATTTAAAGAAGCTGTTTTAAACCACATAGCTTAAAACTAATTGATAGGAGCTGAAGGTGCCTCCAAGCAACCACACATCTTGCTTCAGTGCCTAAATCCATTCTGTCACTTCATGAGATAAAGCCTTTGGTATCCATACTGACCCGAGGTGTTCCTGTCCTCATCCCTGTCCCTGTCCCTGTCCCTGTGTACAGCACCGTGGTCCCCCACCTCCCTGGCACACTTTGCACGACATCGTGAACTGTACTTAGGAACTGATCTGGCTTAGAGAAACATCTGCCCAAACCCTCCCCCCTCCTCATTTTTTTAATCTGGCTCAATTCCCCAGTCTGGTCCTGGTGCTAATAAAGCTGACAGGGAAGAAAAAAACTGGAGGAGGAGGGGTGAAAAGGTGAGAGAGTCAGAAAAATCTTTGTCTCATCCTGCTGCATCTCTCCTACGAGGAAAGGCTGAGAGAGCTGGGCTTGTTTAGCCTGAAGAAGAGAAGACTGAGAGGGATTCTCAGAAATATTTACAAATATCTCAAGGGTGGATGCCATGATGACGGAGCCAGACTATTCTCAGTGGTGCCCAGTGACAGGACAAGGGGCAGTGGGCACAAACTGAAGCATAAGAGGTTTCAGTTGAACATGAGGAAAAACTTCTTTACTTTGCAGGTGACAGGGCACTGGAACAGGCTGCCCAGGGGGGTTGTGGAGTCTCCTCCTCTGGAGATGTTCGAAACCCGCCTGGACGATGCCCTGTGCAACCTGCTCTGGGTGAACCTGCTTTAGCAGGAGGGTTGGACTAGATGATCTCCAGAGGTCCCTTCCAACCCTTGCCATTCTGTGATTCTGTGCTTCTGTGTGATTCTGTGACTTTGTTTCATGAGATCTCACAGCCTGAGCTGTGCAACATCAGGCACCACACTGGGAAAGGTCACCCCAAACCTTACAGCTTCACTGAGTCTCCACTTTGGCAGAAGGGAGCTCAGGGGGGTCTCCATCAGGTGGTGGCTCCTAGAGGAATGCCAGACAGTAGCAGGGAGGACACAGTGGGTGCCAGGGAAAAAAAATGAAGGAGCTGTTGGAAGCAGAGCTGCTTTACATGAGAAAAGAAGAGGGAATGGTCTAAACAGCGGCATTTATATTGTATGCACCTGTACATGCTGAAGAAAGTGCATGTCGTTCAGGGAAAGGTGATCAATGCAGACTCTGTTGTGGTTCCAGGCACAGAGTTACAGGTGTTTCAGTTGATGGGATTAAAACTTGCTTTTTTTTTTCCCGCTTCAACAGACTGTAAGTTTATGGATATGTGCATGTATTAATATGAGGCAAGCCAAATGTGGCCACAACCATCCTTTCCACATGCTCTCTGCCAAGAAAACCACCCTGAGCTGCACGTGAATCCTCGCCTCCAGGAATCCTCTCTGTACAGACAAGCAATTTGCAGCCTGTGACCCCAAACCATCAGCAGATGCCATTGGTATTCCCCTAGATGTCTGCCTGCATCCCAAGGATATATTGACTCTACTCACTTGGTCTCCCTCCCTTTCCACCCCCGGCCCTGTTTTAAATAGTAATATGTTGTTCCAGAAGCATGTTATTTCCTTGTCATTTTTGGACTCAAATATAAGAACAGCCCAAGTTGTTTCAGGCTTAAAATTTTATAGTTAACCAGTGGGACGCAGTGGAAGAGTTTTGCAAAGTACAATGTGCAGCTAAATGGAATAATCATCCTTGAGTTTAAGCACATGAACGCAGAGACCCAGCACTACCACTCACAAGATTTTGTGCAGGCTTGAAGTATGTTCAGTAAGTAAGATTTCTTGTACAAGCTCAGATGTTTCCCTATACACAGATATATCTACATTGCACTGAGATGGTTGTTACTGGGATAAACTCCTAGAAGGGGAGTGGGGAGAGAGAGGACTGTGGTTATCCTTAGCAAAGGGAGCATCACTGGAGTCAGAAGGAGAAATAGCAGGCTGCTAATTAATAGGAGGAATTCATTCTACTTAGAGAAAATATCAAAAATACACCTCATGGCTTTATGATTTGGACTCTTTTCTGCATTTTATCTGAGTCTGATTTAGTCATTCA
Organism: Gorsachius goisagi; assembly: GCA_018403395.1. NCBI lineage: Eukaryota > Metazoa > Chordata > Aves > Pelecaniformes > Ardeidae > Gorsachius > Gorsachius goisagi. The sequence continues at coordinate 20,667 of BOSO01021796.1, forward strand.
TGGCTCCTTGGTGATTTCAAACTCTAAAAAATGTCCATTTATAATAACTTGGGCTGCTCCTATTATCCTGGATATCATTCCTCTATGTAGATATGAATGCAGTGGTTATGGTCAGTGGTGCCACCTGAGCTAAGACACCAGAAGCTGGGGAGGGAAGAGCATCCTGGGCAAGAGCCTTCAGTCATTCCCCTTCAAGCTGAGTGGAGAGGTAAACCCTCTGGAGATACATCAAGGACTCGTGAGGTGGAGAAACCTCCAAGGCACTGGAGAAATCCAATTTCTCCAACTCACTGGTTGCTGAATGGGTGCTGAAAGCTTGTCACTGCTTTTTTTCGCTTGCCATTGATGAGGCGGCCCCGAAACCCCACCTGCACAACACTCAGCCAGCTCCCGAGTCTGGCCCAGGTCTGCTGCTTTGGAGGTGGGCTTGACAGAGCCCCCAGGGGCTGTCCCCGGTGCCTGGCTGAGGCTCTGTAGGTGTTACCGTGCTAGGAGAAGAAACAGGGTTTTGGCATATTTTTTAGGTATTCTGGAGAATACAGCACACGAGGGACTGATCGCATTATGAGTTTCTTGTATTACCTTGGCTGGTAGATTATGTAAGAGAGGCAGAGGGTCCTCACGTCATTGTTGTGATTAAATAATATTGTGTTTTTAATTTGCACAGTTCCTTCCTCAGCATTGTTTGATACGAATTAACGATAACGGACTGGTTATTGTGAGTTATTAATAACGTATTATTTACTCGCCATGCGCCTAGGAGCCAGAGCAGTAAGCAACCCTGCTTTGTCCTAGGTGTCCCTCCCTGCACACACAACTAAAGGGAGCACCTTTGATCTCTCTTTACCCCCCGAGGTTTCACTTCAATTTGGGTTTGCTCCTTGCTGTCCCCTTTGCCCCCACTCCTGGCTCCCTCTGTGTTTGAGGGAGTTTAGGTTCCTGGAAAAAAAGAAAAACATTTTGTTCTGCCTTCTGCATTACCTCTTGTGCTTGTGCGGAGTGGATGCTCTGGTCTGTTTTTAATTTCCACGATTCTATAGTGCTTTTGAGTCCAAGGTGCTAAATATAGATCTAACCCATAATAGCCAGCCTCTCTTTCGTTTCTGTCTTATGAAGTTATTTTCTGCTTTTATCATTTAAACCTAATGGATTTACACTATTAGGAGCTTTCCAGTATGTACAACTTGGTTATGAACAAGACGAGTGCCTTGAAAGTTTCCAGGAACATTTGTCTGAATAAAAACAAGCCAAAAAAGAGACTTTTTCTCTGGCTCTGCAGGAAGAGGACTAGCACGGTACAGGATGGCACCTTCCCTCTCCCCTCCTTTCTGCAAACCTGTGTATGCCCTCTGGGCAGGGTGAACGCATCCAGCGCGCTGCCTAGAAAAATGACACTCTGGAGAAAAATCAGCAGACAGCATGAAAAGCGCTGGCTCAGGCGTCTCGTGTTGGCAGACTCCTACCAAAATTAGTTCTGGATAAGCCAGTACATCTGTAGTCAGAGCAAACTATTCCCTTTCTTCCTATTCCTGACACAGTCATGCCCAAAAAATACAAGTCAGGAAAATGTTTGGGGAAACTATTAAGGAGCTTGGAGAGAAAAGAGTATCCAGACAAATATGGAGGCATTTGAGAATATGAAGTCATGTGTAATAAACAGCTTAGATTTATAAGGACTAAACCAAGCCAAACATAAGTGATGGTTTTTCGGGACAGAACAGCCAAAACAGCCAAAGAAAGGAATGCGGTGGGTATAAAGGGCCAGGCCCACAGAAGACACAAGGGCCACTCAGCACGGTTCTAGAGCTATACCTGTGCTTTCCCCAAGCCAGTAGCTGGTGAAGAGTGGGGTATTGGGGAGCCTTGGTCATGTCACTTCATCCCTGCCCAAGTATCTTTGTCCCTGGCTATACAAGAGGGATACGAGGGAAGACTTCCATGTGATCAGGGGATCCTTCCTTGCTGAGCTTGGTTGGGGTTAAGGTCTCTTTGTGCCAGAGTCCAAGCAGCATGTCTGAAGACCCACCACAAGGTATAGATATCGACAACTGACCTCTCCAGAAGAAATAAAGTTGCATCCTACATGAACAACTGCCCTGGGCACAATGAGTTGAACTTTTCTTGAAGGTCACCATGCTTAGCTTGAATATTGAAGGGGTGTCTGAAAAGGGCTAAGAAGTGTGGTAACATGTCGCAGAAGTCGGTGTTGGAATACTTTCTTGTTTTCAGGTGTCTCTCAAGGGCAACATGTAATGGTTTGGGGAAAGGTGGGTCTTGAGCACTACCCTTGGTCAGGGTCCATCCTGTCATTCACTTTGCATTACTGACAGTTCACCTGGGGTCTTCTTTGGAAAGAACAAGCTAGTTTCCTCTGAAATAAACTTCAGGTATGGCTATGAGGATAGTTCACTCCAGGCATTGCTCCCTGTAGGCACTACAGATGATACACCAAGCCTGTCTGCCCTGCAAAGCCCTCCAGCACTAAACAAGCACTCCGTGCATCTTGAAATATGACATTATGTCCCCAAGCCATGCTCAGTTGTGGCCGAGAGAGACTGCAAGGAAGCTATTTGGCTTATTCACCCTCTCTAGTTTGCTGCTGGAAGCACTGATTTTCAAGGTGCTGTCCAGAAGACCAGAGGAGAAATCTGCTGCTGCTGGAAATCACAGTAACACTGTAGGTCTAGGTTGCTGCCAGCAGAACAGATGGCCACAGAGTGGTGGAGGGCTAACTGCTGCATCCATCCAGAAAGCGTAGTGAGCAAAGCAGGACCAAGCTGGTCCAAGCTGTATCCTGGCAAAGGAAAGAAAAGGTATGCTATGTGGGAAAGGGGCATGCATTTACCTGGAGTGTACCAATGACCATGTACCTCAGTGGGTGGGGAAACTCAAATATGACAAGTCCAGTTAGGCTTAATTTTTCCTAGCAAGAAATGCCAGAGCAGTGACGCACATGGCCAAAAGCTTTGCTGCAATCTGGTGAAAAGAGGTTCTCCTACGTTGCTCCAGAGTGTCCTGGAACCAGCCAGTCCTGTCTCTTGCTTCTGAAGTTTTGTGCTGTTCCTACTATGGCAAAAATTAATCCTGAATATTCAGACACTGATCATTTGAAATGCATTAGGAGCAGTGCGGTGGCTGCAAGTTAATTGAAAAAAAAAAAAAAAGACAGAAGGTGGGGTGAGAACATGAGCAAGAAAATAAAATGATATGATGTTCTATGGGTACATTAATTCAGTGATCAATGCTCCAAATTCGTCTCTGGATGCAGCAGGGGTGAGCGTGCCCAAAGGGATCTCCCCCATGGAGCAGGGACCTTGGCTGTGTCCATCACAGGTCTCTAGTGAGCCCTCTTCTTGGTCAGGGCAGCTTTAAACTGGGCAGAGGCTGTGTGTGTTCTAAGTAAACTGAAAACGGCCAGGGTATGAGCCTGAACAGTGTCCCACGTTCATTCATAATATGAATTATGGACATAATCCTTAATACAGTTTTGGTCTGGTCCAGCTTGAACTCTTTCAGGCAGTGCATAACCAGGATTAGCTGATGGGTAACCCACTCCCAACAGTGGTCTGAGCTTGAGCGAGCTCAGCTTGAGGAATAACTCGAATCTGTCCTGTACCATCCCAACCGCTAAAACCTGACTGCCAAAGCCCTAAATCGGATCATCTTTTAGCTCCTCTTGCCTTGCCCTCCTCCTGGCTAGTAATGACTCTTTGGAGGCCAGCTGTGAATTATCTGCCAGAGGGAAGTTCTTAAAAAGCTTTATGCTGAAGTAGCCTGCCTTATGTTCTCTATTAGGTAGGCTTTATTCCTCCCATGTCCAGCGTTACACCAGCAGAAGTTGGATTAGACTTGTAGTTCTTGGCTAAACAATGACTAAAGGAAGCATGATAACTATCTACAAGTATTTGATGGGTGTAAACTCCAGTGAGGAAGAGGAATTGTTTAGTGTGGTTAAAGGACTTTTATGGCCAAGAGCGATTAGATTAAACTGAACAAAGCAAAGCATAAACTGAATACCCTTCATAATACCTAGCAGGCTGCAAGGGCAGCTCCCGAGGGATGTGGTAAAAGCAGTGATGTCTGGGTCAGTTGAAACGTCTCAGGGAGCAGAGCAGTGTTTACGTTACGGGTCTTGGAAGGCCATCCCACAAACAGCATGTCCGTTCTCCCCGCCGTGCCTCCAACCATGCCGCCCTGCGTCTACCCAGCCGAATAAGGAGGGAAGAAAGGCATCGGGGGGGGTTCAACCCCTGCCGGCACCGGATTTGTCCCCTTCATCTGGTCGTGTAATACATTACCCTAAACAATAAGTTTTCCTGCTGCTGACAGTGATTCTGATCTCGGGACTGTTAAGGGAGAAGTTATGCTTAAAGTTGCCGTAGTGAACCACGAGTAAGCTTGAGCCCCGGTTACCTTAAGCATGGTACTAACCTTGGGTTATCATATACCTACAGCATTCCCTTCCCGTTACACCTTTGTCTTCTGGCAGGACATGGTATGGGATGATTTGACTTTGTACAAGAAAGGAACAAACAGGAGTGCATGGTTCCTCTGAAAAGATACCGGTGGCCCCTTATTCACCATGGGGAAAAATGAACTCGCTCTCTCACAAAGGAGAAGCAGCATAATCCCAGCTACACCTGTGTAAACCTGCTTGCCCTTTTTCCTCTGAAACCCCAACATGGACTGTGCAATCTCATCTGAGAGGAGTTTCTGAGGGAGAACATGAGCTGGCTTTGGCACTGAGAGCAAATGTCAGTGGCTCCAGCACTGCCGCGTCTTTCAAAATCCTGGGGCCTCTCAGGGAAAAATGAAATGAGAGGATATGTGATGTTTGATGAGTCAGGGTGCTGTCCCCTGGCATGCCTGTTTCTCTGCCTAATTACACAGACACAATAGCAAAGAAATTAGATAAGCCAGGTAAGGTTTGTTGTGGATGTCCTGGTCGTCTAGGAGACAAGAGCTTTATTTACCTGACATGACTTGTAGACAAGGGTAGGACAAGCATACCCTATTTTTAAAACAGCGTATTGCCTCCAAATTGCAGGTTATCTGTTCCGAAACAACACCACTTAATGGGTTATCTCCTCCTTTAATCAGTGCGGTTGTTGGTGTATCATTAAATCCCACTTAGCACAAGTGTGAGAAGCCTGCTGTTAAAGGCTGCCAGCAGAAAAGCAAGGAGGACTTATGCATCCTCCCATGGTGCTTTCAAAGAAGGCCCTGATCTGTTCATAAAAGGTCAGGAAGGAGCAAGGAATTCAAAAGCCTTAAAAAACCAGACCGGACTGGAGTCTTCAGTAGTGCGTCATCTCAAGTTTTCTTCTCCCGAGGGAGTAATTCTTCAGATGTTTTGTGTGCCCCTTGCTGGTGTCTCTCTCTTCTGTTTTTCTTCAGGAGCAATTTGTCTATTTCTGAATTTACTGAGCCTCCTCTCTTTATACAAAGGCAGAGCTAATAGACATCTGCATATGTGGGAGAGTCTAACAGGGTTATCACCACCTTCCCTGCGTGTCCACCACCCAAATGCTAATTCTACTTGACTAGGTGGACACATTATGGACCAGCCAACAGAGCAGGCATGGCACCATTGCAGAGTCCCTGCAGCACTGATATACATTCTTCCTCCCAAACCTGACTGGCTGCAAATGGCTCAGTCAATAACATATTTTCTGTTGTTTCTCATGGGCACAGAACACCAATCTTGGTGTCTTCATTATGGCCTCAAGTTGCGCCAGGGGAGGTTGAGACTGAACATCAGGAAAAATTTCTTCACAGAAAGGGTTGTCAAGCATTGGAACGGGCTGCCCAGGGAAGTGGTTGAGTCCCCACCCCTGGAGGTATTTAAAAGACGGGCAGACGAGGTGCTTAGGGCCATGGTTTAGTGGTGGCATGCCAGTGTTAGGTTAAGGGTTGGACTTGATGATCTTAAAGATCTTCTCCAACCTAAACGATTCTATGATTAAAAAAGGCATGCTTAAGGATGTCATTTTACATAGGATATTTTTTTTCCCATCCAGGCCAAGAATCTTCTTCATATAAAAGGCAGGCAAGAGCTCATGCTTTTGATGATGTTTAGAAAAGATTAATTCTCCTTCCCAGGTACCTGCTATCTTTTCAGATACAAATAAAATCAGGGACATACTACATGGGTAGTGGAGAGGAAGAAAGAGGAACCACATGATTTCTGTCATCTTACATGACCACATAGGTGATTTCTTGCAACACATTATCAGTGGGTACTCCCAAAGCCCCTGATGAATGCATATTAAACCTATGCCATAAGAAGCTGCAACTCATGCGGAGTCTAGTCTGGCCTGGAAACCAGGGGTGCTCAGTCCTGCCTGTAAACCCATTTTCCTGGGATTTTCAGCCTTGACTTTGGAAACTCAGGAGGTTCAGGTCTCATGAACTGGGTTTGAAGAACAGCTGAGGGCTAACCTGAGCAACTCTAAGCCCTGACCTCATTGAAGGAGGCTCAACTCTACTTCATAACCCAATGAAGCTTTCATAAGTCTCTTTAACAACAGTGCTCAGTTTAAAATGTATGTTATTATGCCCTCTTTCCTCTGTGTTGAGGGGTACAGCCCTAGAAATCCAACATACACTAACACATGAATTCTGGGAGGGTCAGATATCAGGAACAGACAGCTGTAGGATCTTCAGAGTCTTGCTGAGTATGATACATTCCTTAGATATTACGGATAGTGTCCACAGTACTGACAGCAGCTTGACATATATATCCCATGTAAATCATGGTGTTTTTTCAAAGGCATTCATTGCAGGTTGCTCCGTGCACCAGCTTTTCCTCAGACAGATCCTCACAGGAGTGTCCTCTTTTTTCCTTGCTGTTGTGTCCTCCAGTAGAAGACCAATATGCAGTCAAAGAGATAATCTTGTTGGGCCAAAAGACCCAACAGGTGGTTTTAGCATTTAATTAGACTTTCATTTCAAGAGTACATCACCTATAAGGTATCTGAGGGCCTGCCTACCAGAATTGCCACCTGGCCATTTCCCAGCAATGGAGCACAGCTTATAATGGTCACCTGTAATGACCTTTCTGGGCAGATCTGAGCTCGTCCTGCCTGGGTGAACGCCAGAAGCACAGCAGAGGGAGCGTGGCACAGGAATCCCTGGGTTCTGCAACATGGCCACACTGGCCTGACGTCAGAGCAGCTCTCCACCTATGTTAATAAACCTAACCATGGGCCAGGCTTTGTCATGGAGCCACAGAAATACCTCCCATACAGACCCAGACTGGTGCTGCTGGTTGCCTCTGGTTTGCCTCTCACGGGCCAGCCAACTCAGATGTCTGCACAGAGCTCCATCCTGTGAAGTGGACGTAGCGTATCCTGGAGTCTTTAATGCCTGAATCCACCTTGCAGTCCTTGAGGGAGGAAAGTACCTTGTCCCTGTTTTAGAAGAGAGAAGAAGGTCAGGTTCAAAAATGCCCTGCATTGTGTCCACAAAACCTTAGCCAGCATATCAGAGCCTAAGCCCAACCAACTCCCCTCCTTGCTTTAAACACTATTTATTTGGTTTACCCAATGATGCAACCCACAGGAGTGGCACTCCTCTTTTCCTGGGGCAGGGACTCCCCTGCTATCACACAGCCGCTCCCTGGCTTTGCCACTGTCTGTTGGTGGCTCTGTGAGTCTTGCCTTCTCACCAAGAGGGCAGTTAGCATGTCAGGAAGACATCAGCCCCAAATTCAGACTGTGGTGCTTAGGGCTGCTCTGAGGGTTGGAGAGATGCTCCTGAGATGGTGGGGGAATGACACAGAACCAGGTCACCTCCCCATGGGGTGAGGGGGCTCATCCCTCGCCCCATTTGAAGGAGACAAGTAGACTATGAGGTGACTCTTCTTCCTGGCTGATGGAGGCTTCACAGCGCCCAGCATCACTCATCCTATTTTTTGGCTTTCCCCTTCCTTGCATGGGGAAATGTAAGCGCTCACGCTGCACAGCGATTACCTCATCACTGGTTTTCCTTACGCGGCGGTTTGACAAAGGGGTGCCTCAGCACAAGAGAGACATCTGTAAACTGGAGAAGATTCAGAGAACAACAATAACAAAAAGCTCGATGCTCTTGGAAACATCTGTAAGGCAGCAATTTAGAGTCCAGCTATTAGCATGCTGGGACAGACCTCAAGTGAAATAAAAAGAAATGAACTTGTTAAATATCCCTAAAACAGGCAAGCAAAAAGTATTACTGTCTGTATGCAGATAGCTTGCGTAAATAGCCTTTTCCACTTGGGGCTACATCTCTGTAATTATGTATTATTTGCAAGAAGAATGCAGGGCATGAGGAGTGAATACGTTCCAAATGTGTCCGAACCCTAACCAGGCAAAGGCTGTGTTTTTCAGGGAGAGGAGAACAAGCCCGTGCCTTTTGTTTATTCTCCTTGAGCTCTTTGCAACCATTGTACTTTCCACTGGAAGTGACTCACCTGGCAAAGAAGATAAGAAACCCGGAAGAACCACTGAACAAAAATACAGTGCTGGAAACTATCCTCCAGATTTAAGGCTTACAGTTCTTCTGAAACTATAATCACATTCAGAGCCTGCAGGCTTCCCTAATTACTGAGAGGAAGAACTATCTTTCTTTTCTGAATGTGGTGTCAGCATTTGTTACGAGCAACCAGCACAAAATTATCCACAAGCTTTCTCGTGACCTATAAACCTGCAATTTGATATGCCTCACCCAATTTTTATTCTGTAAGAAGTGATTTTTTTTTTCATAGATTTTTATAGTAGAGACGCTTTAATCTACCAGGCATCATGTAACAAGATCCCATGGCTGGAGGCTGAAGCTAGCTACATTTCAGCTAGCAATAAGGTGTGCATCTTAACAGCGATTAATTAGGCATTGAAATAACTCCTGAGGGGATATGATGAATTTGCCACCTCTTGAAGTCTCTGAACTTTGTCTTTCCAAACCTCATGCTATACCTGAAATACAAAGTGTGGTCTTGGTACAGGAATTACAAGGCGGGGCAGTGTTACGGTATTTCTTAACGTCAATGAGAAGATGTTTTCCACATCAAAACTTCAATTTTTTCTTTTTTTTTCTTTTTTTCATTTTTAATGCACATAATGAAATTAATTCCTTCTTCCAGTGTCAACCAGTCTACTTCAGTGGAAATCAAGAGACCACCGCCAACTTATACCAGTAAATAAAGCCAAACTTTTAAAAACACATATCAGCTACATTTGCAGATGCCTACTGGACTGCAGAGTAACATTTTCAGTCACGCTGACGCCTGTTCCTAATTTTTAGCAATGTCTCTCTTTCACTGTCAATCCTTCCATCTCAGGAACAATACATTGTTATTGAAATACTTAATGAGTCACTTGTAAATATCCCACAGGAACAACAGGATATTTATCTCATGCTGCAGAGCTGTATTTTAAAAATAACTATCTTTAAAAAAAAAACCAAAACCCCCAACAACTCAAAAAAACCCCAGTTGTTTTCCCATTCCTACTTTACAGAATTCTTTCTCTCTCTCCGCCTTTCCTTTTTGATTTCTCATCCACTCTTCACCCACGGGGTTATTCCAAGGTGGCTACGAGGACACCCAGGCTGAGACACTCTGTTTGCATTCTTCAGTCAATTTGGGTTGGCTCCTCTCCCCTGTGTGGGCCTGGCAACGTGAAAAAGTGACCTTGTGGCAAACTTGGGTGTGACCTTCAAAACAGCAACAGCTCCCAGCGCCACTGCCGGGTGTCCTACTCTTACTCCATGGGAAATGTGAGGCAACTTATCCCATGTCCACCAACAAACTGTTTTACATTTATCTTAGGGTAGGAGCATGCATCCACGGAGTTATTGCAGCATGGCTTATGCACAGCGTTGCCACGTCCTGGCTCCCCTGCTGGGAGCTTGTCCCAAAAAGCTGTACTTTGTGTCTTCATGTTTTGCTGGAGCCAGATCCTTGCCATGCACCTTGGTGCTTCTGCTACTGTGGGACCGCAGCAGAACCGTGCATTTCTACTGCTGCTGTGGCTTCCTGACCCTTTTGCTCTGCCTGCTCCCTCAGCTCTGAAGAAGCAAAAGGTGCTTAGAGCTGTTCTTCAAAATTGCACCATAACCTGATGCTATAGTGCTACTCAAAACACATAAGCAGTGGTAAGAAGGCAACCATCAAGCGCTGCAGCTCTTCACACCATGAGCACAGCTGTCAGAAGACTCCAGGTGTGTGGATTCAAATGTCTCAGTTTTAGGATCAAACCAAACCTCTGTTTTCCTAAGGATGCCATTCAGTACAAGGCTTTTGACAGTCAGGGTGAAAGCCTGAGTCAGAGGTTCCTGCAGAAGTGTCCTGACGCACCAAGGAAAACTACGGAGCCTGCGGTGCCAAGTGCAGCTCACAGAGCATCCCTCTGCGTGACCCTGAGTGTTCCTCTGAGCTGGGAGATGCTCTCGTTACCTGGCTCTGCCTGTGCAAGGAGTGCACCCAAAAAAGCACAAAGCATTGGCCTACATTGTCAGTTAATAGTGTGCCCGACCCTCTTTGCAAGACCGGACTCACCCTCTGTTTATACCACCAAATGCCAAGCTACCCCAGCCTGAGCTCCACAGCTCTGCAGTGGGGGCACCGGGCTTTTCAACACACTCTGCACGGGTTGGGTGAGGCTGGCCTTTGAGGGCACGGAGAGACCTTCCAAGCCTGGAAAGCTAGTCTGCGGATGAGGGAGGAAGATGGATATTTCTAACAAATCAGGATAATGAGGACCTTCCATGTTGTGCCGTTTTTGGACTAGTAACCACACCCGTGAGGTTCCACCAGTAATCAGAGAGAAACTTCACTTTTCCTCTGCAGTGTGTTAAGTGGTATGCATAGGCATTTGCCCTACTGGAGCAGAAATAGTTATGTTTTGGGGTTTTTGATTCTGGTGCTTCTGACAGCCTGAGGTTGGCACGCAGGTGCCGGAGGAAGCTGGCACATGTTGGTTTGCTTTGACCTGCTCCTTCCCACTCCCCAACCCACCCATGTACACTTGCTTTGCTCTTCATCAGAGCAGAGCGACAGAAATGAAGCAGCTGTGAAATACACCTGCCCTTCACCTGCAGCCCTGCTCAATTACACGCCTTCAATTTGGAAATATAGGGTAGGTATGCTATAATATAAATACATTTTTTTCCTCTACCCACAGCTCTGGATTGATCAGCAGCTAGAAACATCAGGAGGGAAATGAAGTAGTAATGTGGGGAGAAAAAATAAGAGTTGAGGGTGCAATTAGCTATCTAAACACCGTTAGGGCATACTGTCCCACTCAATGGGCCTACAGCTGCTTTGGGCTGTGACCAAACTGATTAAAAGGCCATGCAGAGCTCTTCATAATCCTAAGAGCAATGCTCCTCAAACTTTTGAGCCCTTGTTCCTCCTCTGTAACTTCAATAACTCCCTTGTAGTACTTAGTTACAGTAGCTGACTCCTCAAAAGGGATGAAAAGTCTGACTCTAGTCTCTTCAGACTAGATGACAGAAATCCTGCTTTTCATTTTTTGCCCATCCTGGAAGAGAGAAATAATTCTGAGACCATAAACTCAGCCCTAACATGGACAGGAGGTTGCCCATAGAGCATTTGGCTTGCTCCAGGCTTGATGATGGACACAAGGAGAAAGAATTGGGGGGGATGGGGCACAGTTTGGTTTGTTGTTGCTGTGAAGAAGGACCTGCTGCATCCCGGGTCCAGGGGACCAGACTGTGACATGCCTGCAGCCTGATCAAGTGTGTCCTACACCCTGTGGATGGGCACAGTCACCATGTCACCCCACTAACTGGCTGGCATTTTGGGATCATATTCCTCCTGCAGCATGCACAGCTACATGAGAAACCATCCTGTCCCTGTCTATAACTCTAGAGTAACAAGCAGGCACTTCCAAACTACAAGGTATTTCATTTTAAAGACATTTAAAATTAAGGAAGATGATTTCTACCTCCCCCCCAAGAGATGCAATGTGGGGGAATGGGGCAGCTCAGATGTTTAACAGGCTTAGAGAAGGTAGCTCCATATATCAGGGCACTACTGGAGACCTATTACGCTGTGAAGTCATTTCTAACACCCTTGGGCTGCTCCAGTCCCTCTCCCCCACCAAAGACTGGTCTGCAGCTGGAGTCAAAAGCGAGTGCTGCAGCTCTATGATTAATTCTCTTCTTCCCTGTGACCGAGGAAGGGACTTCAGGTCCCTGAGGGCAGTGGATGCTTTCTGCAGGACACGACCCCGGAGAATTGGAGTCTGGTGAATGTCTGCAGCGCTGTCTGAAACTTGGGGGTGAAACCATGCTTGGTGGGAAAGAGCAGCAGCTCTGCGGGAGGGAAATGCTCGAGGGAGAGGGTGTACCCGGAGAGCGGTGGAGGAAGCATGTGTGAGGCAGCAGCTGCAGAAACAGGCAGCAGGGAGGTGGTAAGCACTTGGGAACGAACCCTAGAAAAGAGGAAAGGCAAAACGCAGCAACAGAAGGAGGGGTGAAATGAGGACTGACAGTGAAAACAGCCTGGGGACAGTCCTGCATGAGGACAGGGCCACCCTGGCTTGCACTGTCAGGGTGCTTCAGCCACCGCAGCCACCGCAGGTTGGGAAAGCCCGAGTGCAGCCACCGGGGCTTGGTGGGGCACCTCTCCAACTCAGAGCGGGGCTGCTGCCTAAGCCACTGCAGGCTTGGCTGTGTAAACTCATTTGCTTCAACTGAATCACCTAAGCCAGGAGCTGAGTCACCCCAGACACTGTCGGTAAGCCTTTCACACCTTGCAAGGTCTCCTCTCAGCCCACTGGCATTGGCAGGGTGGGCTGGTTGGGGCACTCACACCGCAGGCTTGCCAGCCCTGCCTGAGGCTCCTTCCCCAGTCCGTGGGGCAAGAAGGAGAGCAGCCCACTGGCAATGACTTGGTCCACCAAAGAGCAGAGCCACCTTCCCCAGGTGCATGTTCCCCTGCTCAGACTATAGGAAGAGTCTAAACCAAAGACAGCCTTTAATTTAGGGATCCCAGCCAAAAAGCTCAAAGTTATAGAGGGTGAATCTGGACATCCACGTAGATAGAGGATGTACATGGAAAAGGTGGCGTTGCATAGCAGAGTGAGAGTAGGTGAGTCATCTTGGAGGGCACCAGATCTGACTCTATGGTCTTTTGCACAATAAGCACCATTTCTTGCATCATTAGAAATGCACAGATTGCGGGAACCAGTGTGTTGGCCGTGGCTCCCCGTATTGCACATCTCAATTCGGCTGTCTGGAACAACTAACTTTTGGTATTAGTTTTAAGATAATGATGGTATGAAGTAGTGAGTGACAAACTATTGCTGGAAAATTATCGAGCTGTTAAACAGCCACTGAGAAGCACATGTTAAAAAATCCTTTATTGTATTAATTCTACGTTGCAATTTAGAGACAAGCAGGTTTTCCAAGCACCCAAATAAACCAGCATCCAGAGTCTTATTCGTAAGGTGCATCTGAAAAGAAGTCATTGATACTTAATATTTGAATACTATTCACCAATTTCTTAGCAGCTGAAAAGCTTGATCATTTCTGTTTCCAGGATCGAGAGCAGCCCTGCTGAGAGAGACTTGGGGGT
>BOSO01021802.1:4668-19729 GCA_018403395.1 Gorsachius goisagi
CCTCTAGGGGTCCCTTCCAACCCAAAACCTTCTATGATGATGATGAACTATGATGAAATTTCTTTAAACATAAAAATTATTTAGCACTGAATGTAATTTTTGCTACTTTGCTACTAAATCTCTAATTTAGACTTACATGATGTTTGTATCTTGCATATTCAGGTAAATGTTTTCTATAACTTCATATGTAAAAATGTATTTAAGAGTTAAAGCATAATTTTATTTCTAAATAAAAATCTAAGTTTAGTTTAATTGATAGAAAGGCTTCATTTGTAGCTGCAAGTCCCATGTTTTTCTGGCTAATGGCATTTTCAAGAATTATTTATTTTTATAGCTAATGTACTAAATGAGTTAATAAAACTGGCTTTTTATCTTAGGAACAATTGCTAAAACTGAGCGTAATAAGCAAGTGCTGGATAAACTGCAAGTGGAACGTGAAAGAGGAATTACAGTTAAAGCACAATCTGCATCTCTCTTTTACAGTCATGAAGGAGTAAACTACCTCTTAAATCTCATTGACACGCCAGTAAGTTAAGTATAAATAGTGTTTAAATCACACAAAGCTAAATGTCTTTAAAAGTAGGAGATGTCTGGCTTCTTGTGTTTATGCAATTTATTTTTTTTTCTAAGAATTGTGTTTTGGATGAATGTATATGCAAATTAAAACATCATAATATAGAAATCTTTGCAAAGAACTCTAGAAATACCTGAAATTTATTTTCTCCACAGGGCCACGTAGATTTCAGCTATGAGGTATCACGGTCACTGTCTGCCTGTCAAGGTGTGATACTCGTGGTGGATGCAAATGAGGTGGGGTTCTTCATTCTTGTTTTCTGCTTAGAATTTCAGCAATTTCTTTAAGTAAGCTGGAGAGAAGATTAGTTTTTTTAATTTTCCATCACTGTTTTTGCCCCTGGTCTATCTCCATAAAAGTATTATGTTGCAGAAGAGTAGTAATGGGAATTTTTTTTAAAAAAATCTAGAGACACAAATACTTGCATGTTGCTAGATACTGCAGTTCTGTGACATAGAAATAAAAGCACAGGATTAGTGAAGAATCAGATCCTACTTTGTAGGGACTATGAACTTTGCAAATGGCAGTCTGGAGAACTTTTAGCTGTTGTACTGATACCCATTTGAATGCCTTCAGTTGCTTGTTGGGAAACTTGATTTATTCAGCCAATCACACCGTTAGTTATAACTAATTGCTGTTGTGTTTTTGATTTGTCAGTAATACAAACCAATACTGGCAACATTAAAGCTGAAGGATACTATGAGCTGAATGTGAATAAACTTATTCTGGAAACATGAAGTTTTATATCCACTAGATTAACAGGCTCTTGACTCATCTTTCAGGAGAAGGAGGAGAGTGAGGGAGTAAAATGTTTGTAAGGCGATACTCTCATGAATTTACAGACAAACTATACTAGGAGGGAAGTGAAATTAGAGATCTTGGTTGCATTTTTATTTGTACAGTGCTAGAAACATTTTGAGGAATCAGTTAATAGACAAGAATATAAGGATTATGGGAACATTATTTTAAATGTGGACACATTCTCACAAAGTATTTTGATTACAATTTCCTCTGTGGCATTTTTATGATTGGGTTGTACAAGGGTCAAATGAATGCTACTTCTTTTCCTTTCAATGATTATGAACACTTGTACTTTTGTAGCTTGGTGGGCAAGTGGACTTTTTAAGTAAGCTTCAGTAATAAATATGTTTTCTAAATGTGCCAATGTTTTTATATTTAATGTGTATATATCTTTTACATCGTATTTCAATATTATGTGATTATTTGGTATCCTGTATTTGCCTTTTAGTCAGAATGCTCACAAACTCAACTTTTTCATTATAATTGCTAATGTTTCTCCTGCTGTTCTGAGTTCTGGAGGTAATTTTCAAGATTTAGATATTGCATACTTCTTTTATTTTTTTCCTTTAATATCCATAGTGAATATCCCCATAGAAGTAATTTTCTACTTGAACTGTTGTAAACAAAGAGGAAAGACAAGAAGTAGTTTCTCTTCTTTCCTCTTCTCTTCCCACCCCCTTCTGCCCTCTCTGGTCCGATTATCATTAGGCTTTATAATCTCATTCACTAGCATCTCTCTCTCTCTCTCTCTCTCTTTGTTTTTCCTTGTCTGGTACTTGGATCTGGAAGGTAATTTTCCTTTTTCTTCTAATCAGAGCTGTTCTTTTGCCATCCTTTTGAAAGAAATGTGAGGTACAAACCTTAGAATTTGTTTTCTTTTTCAAAAATGGCTGTAAAGTAAGTTGAAGGTATGTTTTTGCCCTCTGGAGTAACTACAGTCTTATTACCATGATAAACATCCTTTTTTCTTTACCCTAGTCTGTTTGCAAGTAGTTTGTTGTGGATAAAGAATCTGATTTTTGAGGTCCTGCTATGATCTTAGCTATTCAGAAATAAATAACATATACAAAAATGTGTACTTGGTGCATTATGTATGCATAATCATATGTTATATATAAATAATTGCATATTAGCATTATTAGTTTGTCTACTTATATTCAGATTGTGACAAATGATACTTAGGAATATTGTTTTCTTTCTCAGCAGTGCATGTAATCAAGGACTTATTTTCAGTCCCCCAAATGAAGGAGCAGATAGAATAGTAAAGTAATCTTATATTGCACAGCACACCTTAAAAAAACCCAAAACAACAAAACAAGAAGATTCCATGTTAAACTTTTTTATGCTTATTTTCTAGGGTGTTCAGGCTCAGACAGTGGCAAACTTCTATCTTGCCTTTGAAGCACAGCTTGCAATAATTCCTGTCATAAATAAGGTAATAAAGGTTTTAGAGTCTCATGTTAAATATTTGAGTTGTTTAAATCTGTAGAAGATTTATAAGAAATGTATCCTTAAATAGAAATATATAATGAAAAATAGCTAGACTATAATAAGAACTTTGTGTTTTACTCATGAAAACATAATGGTTCCTTGACTTGTGTATTTGGAAACTACAGTGCTGGATCATACAGAAGATGTGATTGCCTGTATATTTAGCAGTTTGTTGTTTTTCAGATTGACTTGAAGAATGCAGATCCTGAACGAGTTGAAAAACAAATTGAGAAGCTGTTTGATATCCCTGTAGATGAATGTGTAAGGGTAAGACCTCTTGAAGTTTTAGAACATGGCTGATTGTATATCTGTATCTACTTTGTAGCTATGAAAGACGTACTCATAGTAAATCAGCAGGGTGTCATCTGTCGGCCTGTCTTTGTCTGACATACATAAATGTCTTTAAAGATTGTCTCCTGCAAAACAAGAGTGAAGAACATACTTCTAAAAAAAAGTTAAAAATTCTAGTATGTCTTGATGAATGACATCAGATAGATTTTTAATTGTTTGTCTTTGTGGGTCCGTAAATTGTTTTCACTTTTATTGTTAACAACAATTGCCATTCAGGACAGAAAAAAAAAGTTGGAGAGTAACTTATAATCAAATAAACATTTTGCAGTAATAGCATTCTAAAGTGTGTTTCAGAATGCTTTTATGTGTCGTATTATCTGTGGTGTCTAAGTAAATGTGACGCTGTTTGATAGATACTGAATGAATGTTAAGACATGTCTTATAGAATTGTTGTTGGACTTGTTTTAGATTTCTGCTAAACAAGGAACAAATGTTGAAAAAGTTCTTCAAAAGGTCATTGAGAAGATTCCACCGTAAGTTCTGTATTTAGTTATGAAACCTTGTAAAGTTAATTAGGAAAGCAGGAGTTGCATTTATATAGTATAATGGCACTAGTTTTGCACTTAGTATTTATCTGATTTAAAGTCAGTACTTTATAAAGAGACATGGGAGAATTCTAGTGTCTGAGCTGGATAAGTCATTTTCAAACTGCAAATCAGAAAAACTGACACTTCAGATTTGAGATGCCTTTTTAAAAATGAATGTGTGAATGTCAACAGAGAAGAGTTCTTTATTCTTAAGAAGTGGGAGAGGAAAATGAATTTGGTATGAAATGAAAGATGAGAGGTGAGCCACTAAAGGTGCTACATCTATGAATGCTTATATAGGTTCCATGAAACTTAGTGTTTGAGGATCTATGCATGCTGTTACTCCTGAACATTGCATTCTTAAAATGATAAAGGTAATTGAAATCTGCTGTATTTAGAGTTTCATATCCTGAACCCAGCCTTTTTAAATAGACTTTTTTCTAGGAACTTGATGACAAAGCTGCTGAATTACAGTTCAGTTTCAATCAGCATATTGTTTTTCAATCTTTTTTCCTACTATTAGCTAATAATTTTAGTCCTCTTACTAGTTAATAATTATAGTTAAAAGAAACCACAATGAAAATCCGAGATCAGGTTTCCATGAAAGATGGCAAAACGAAAATATCAGTGGACTTTTTTTTTTAAGAAAAGCTCAACTGTTGGAATGTAACAGTTGAATTTTTGTTTCCGCTATAATACGATATTTTAAGCATCAGTGTCACCTGTTGTGAAATGGTTGTGATGAATATGCATTTTGTTTTGTTCTATTTGTACTGCTAATGCATGTGGGAGAAAAAATGTAAAGATTTACTGCATAACAGTGAAACACTTAAATGCTGTCTGGTGTGTGTTTGTTTACTGAAAATTACTCAGTAGTTTATTCTAATCTGGAAGGTTTTGGGGTGAGGGTGCTTGTTCATTTGATATTGAATGAAAAACACACTGCTTAATACATTGTTCTAATTTTTTTGTCACAGACCCCACTGTAGTACTACTGATCCATTGAAAGCCTTAGTATTTGATTCCACATTTGACCACTATCGAGGCGTCATAGCTAACATTGCGCTCTTTGGTGGGGAGATTCAGAAAGGGCATAAAATTGTGTCTGCGCACACAAAGAAGAGATACGAAGTTAATGAAGTTGGAATTCTGACTCCAAATGAGCAGCCAACGCATAAGCTGTAAGTAAAAATTTCTTTCAATGGAACAAATCATAAATTGGTATAAGATACAAAATCCTGGGTTTCTGTTTCATTTTTGCTTTGAGTGGTAAAGGCTGGGAGATATCTGGGGGTTTTGTTCTTGTTCTTTGGTGCTGGGTTTTTTTATGATTGTTATCTTTAATTTAATGCTCAATGCCAGTGTTTTTAATTTTGGGCATGTTGAGGCAGAAGCTTTTGGGACTGCTTTTTGGGCACTGGTAGGGGGAGGAAGCCATTCTGTCATCTATAGTACATGGAACATCTGGACAGCTAGGTTTTTTTAAGACTAGCGTTTGATATTCTTATTCAGCTGTCCAATTTATTTCTAGGAACTACCTTGTTTGAGAGTGGAAGGGAATGGGGCTTCATCTTAGTTATTGCTGCAGCATATTTTGAGGGTGGAAAACTTAAAATCCGTGAATGCAACAGCTTCCAGAAACTGGCTCCTCATGGCAGCAGTGGGAAGAAAATCAGGTACTTAGAATTAGTGGAGAAGCTTTATCAGTTTGCATCCAAGTATGTGTTGATGACTTTCTTGGGAGATTCTCAGTGAGACTGTGTTACTGTGTGTGGTGGGTTGAACCCAGCCAGCAGCTAGGCACCCAGCCAGCTGCTTGCTCACTACCCCAACCCACTGGGAGAGAATTGGAAGAGCAAAAGTGAGGAGAGACTCATGGGTCAAGATAAAGACAGTTAAATAAATCAAGAAAAAGGAAGGGGCGGGGGTAAGTGATGCAAGAACAATCAGTTACTCACCACCTCCCACAAGCAGATCGACCGCTAGCAGGACAGCTAGTGTACGAGCAATAGCCACCTTGGAAAGACTATGCTCCTCGGGGTTTGTTTGGGTGTTTTTTCTTGGTGGTTTTTTTTTGTTTGTTTTTTTTTTTCATTGCCGAGCGTGACATTCTCTGGCATGGAATAGTCCTGGCTGTGTCACCTCACAACCTCTTGCCCTAGCCTATTTGCTGGAGGGAACAAAGTGAGGAACAAATAAAGCCTTCATGCTGTGCAAGCACTGTTCAGCAATAGCTAAAACACTGGTGTGCTGTCAACACCATTTTATTCACAAATCCAAAGCACAGCACTATATGGGGCTGCTATGAAGAAAGCTAACTCCATCCCAGCCAAAACCAATCGCTGCATTTTACTCTTTATCTACCATGGGTTTTTCTCTGAAACAGCATTATGTGCTGATGGAAGGCATTTGTCTTCTGCTGTTTCTGCCACTTAGTATGTGAAACTTGCTGTGGTGGCAGCTGGGAACTGTTCTGGTTCTGTTTCTTACATCCTTAAGAAGTTCCTTCTAGCTCTGGCTTTCAATCTGGGAGTATTTTAAATCTGGGAGAACTTAAAATCCAGAACTATAAATGTACAGAATAACAGAAATAGAGCTACTTGAGGCAACAGATAGTTTGTCCCTTAAGATAAAGTTCACAGCTCAGAGGAGAAACAACTTGTATGGGCTTTTAGGGGGGTGATTTATCTGAATTTGTGACTGGGCTAAGTCAAGTGGGGATAATAGCAGAAATACTGATAATGCCAAGAAGCGTGTCTATATAATGCCAATTTTATTCAGATATGCTGGACAGGTGGGCTACCTGATTGCTGGAATGAAAGAAGTAACAGAAGCCCAAATAGGAGACACACTGTTTTTGTATAAACAGCCAGTGGAGCCTTTGCCTGGCTTTAAGTCAGTGAAGCCAATGGTTTTTGCAGGTGAGGAGTAAACTGATATAAAGTGGAATTACTATTTTTCCAGTAATGAGTAAGAGAGCTGTTAGAGCTTCTAAAATAATATATGTCTATATTAAGAGTTGTGAGGATTAAAATGTAAGCAAAGTTAAGCTATAGAGGCACATAATTTGTATAGCTTTGTGTAATTTTCCCTGTGACTCAACAGACAAGATTCATAATGGTTGCAGACTGGTTTTAGATGAATACAAGTCTAACATATATTTTTAGCTACAACTACTGCTTCAAATGCCAGTAAATTCTTGATAGCTGGAAAAGAAGTGTTGAGATCTTAAAAAATGAAGTCCATTTACTGGAATTCTTCATCTTGATAACCAGGTTTCCAGAATTATTGTGAAATCTTCTGTTCTTTTAGAAATTAGCAACTGTTTAATTTTTGTTAAATACGATAATTTTAACCAAAGCTAATATTCAGAATGATTCTGTAAAATACTTGGCTTTCTAAGCTTGAATAGTTCTGCTGAGCTATTGCCATCAGCTTCAGTAACTACTACAAATGCTATGGAAGATGGTTTTAGAAGGAAATAAATTCTGTAAATCTCTTCCCTGACTTCTGATGGAATGTGTAAAACTCACTTGAACTGTCTCATGGATATTATGCTGTCTGTCAGTGAATGTAGAAAAGTGTAATTCTGTACATTTTTCTTGTGTGCATTTATGTTGCTTCTTGCTGTAGAGCAATCTACATTTTCTGAACATGTGGTGATATGAAAAGTAGTACAGTAGAACCTATTTTGGGCAGTAACTATGCAGACAGCTGCTTTTTATTAATTTCAAAAAATATAGAAACATTCGCAACTTTGATATGGCAAATTTTTTTTTGCCGTTCACTCTTACCTTTGAAGGAACATCTCAGTGAAGTTTGTCTGCTTATTTGTTTATGCTTAAGCTATATGTTTACACTGCAGCCCTGCAAAACAGTGGCTATACCCAATTGTGCATCTGCCGCAGCTGTGAAGGATTAGATGAGTACAGTGTCCCTACCATTATAGTTTGAATGTTAAGTCCTGTTTCTTTGAGGTAATCTAAAGTTTTATTGCATTTTAACTGATTTTTTGGGAAAAAAAATTCCTTGTGTTGTTTTCACATTTTAAGAAAATTGGAATGGAAGGTAAGCTATTTCTGATTTCATTACAGTGTTCACTGTAAAAGGCAAATTTGAAAGCTAAGTATACAGTAGATAAAGCTCTCTCTATCACATCACTTCTACCTAATATGTTTTGACAGGGATGTATCCTGTAGATCAAACTGACTATAATAATCTCAGAAGCGCTTTGGAAAGGCTGACGTTGAATGATTCCAGTGTAACTGTTCATCGTGACAGTAGCCTTGCCTTAGGAGCTGGCTGGAGGTGAGGTTTTTGTACTGCTTTCATTTTTGGAACTGTTCATAAATTGAGAGTGCAGGTTTTAAGTCAACTGAAGGTTGAATTAAAATTAATTCAAGATTAGGAGTCTTAATTCAGATAAATAGTAGGTAAAGATGAAAAAGATTTGATTTTCTTATGTTCTGTATTTGCGCAGAGTATGCAATTTGTTGTGATTGATCATTTTTGTTCGCATACTATTCAACTGTAAGATCATTTGGTCTTTTGGAGATTGTTTGCTCTGCCTGGTATTGCCAGACTTGCAGCGTGAACATGCTGGACGGGGAAAAAAAGCCCACTGTTAAATTTCAAGGGATATATAAATACTTGTACCGAGAGGGTATTTTTTTTTTCCAGGTTGGGTTTCCTTGGTCTTTTACATATGGAAGTTTTTAATCAACGTTTGGAGCAGGAGTATAATATGTCTGTTATTTTAACTGCACCTACAGTTCCTTATAAAGCTATTCTTTCCTCAGCAAAGTTGATAAAGGTATGTCAAATATATTCCAGCTTTATGTAAATAGCAACTTAAAAGCCTCCTGTAATAAACATCTACACTTTTTTTAATGTAGACTAGTACTTTATTTTATGGTAAACATTAGAAACACCAGTATTTAACTTAAAACTTTTTTTTAAAGAATGCTAGTGTTCCTTTGCCCTTCCACTCTTTTTATGTCTTACACCTGTCCTTGAAAATGGGAATAAAGGTCATGTTACTTTTTGTATTCTTTTAAGTGCATACTGACGGGACTGAATTTAAAGTGGGTGAAGTAATCTCCCAGGCTTTAGCAGTCAGAAAACATGAACGTTTTTAGGAGTAGCAGCTTGTAATGCTACTGTAGACTGGCAGGGGCTGGTGAAGACAAGTGAGTTTTTGATCGCGGTGAAAACGGGCATGTGCAAATTTCGTTGAACTGGGTACAAGGAAAATTACTGTGAGCATAGAGAGAGAGTTGGAGTTATGAGCACCTGCTGATGGAGGAGGCTGTAAATAGCTTGGATCCTTATTATCCAACAAGTACCTCTAAACACTACAGAAAATCTGTACATTCCAAACAGCTGTACTTGCAACGCGTAAGGCATAGACCCTTTTTCTGCCCAGTTACTTTGGTTTCTTGCTTAGGCAGTGTAGCAGCTATGAATTAAGTAGTTGACACCTTTGGTGCATAAGTGATTCTGGATTGCTGATGTGGGACACTTCAAACAGTGCTGGAAGTTGGGTCATTTTGCAAGAACAGTGCCTTGTCAGTGGAAAGTGATGTAATCACTCGCTTTGGTGCATGGTGGGGTTGTATGTACATGGTAAGAAACACAACTCCTTTTATCCTTACCTCAGAAGTATAACTCCAGCCCCTATCAGGAAGTTGGACTAGAGAAAAATAGGTCATGAAAGCACTTGCACGGGAATCAAAAACTTAATTTCTAAGCCCACTTCAGCCTGTAAGGGAGCCTTGAACCCAAAATTCTACTTAAAGAAGAATGTCCCCATCACCAAACTCCAGAATACTTAGAGCAGGTCTTTTGTTGAAACTGTGCATTATACCTTATAGGATCAGGATGGAGTAAGAAGGAAGATCCTTGTTATACAGGCGAGAGAGAAAATGGAAAGATGGACAGAAAGGTGTTTGTATTTCTGTGAATAACTGGGTTGTAGTCCTAGTTCTAAGCACCTCTTCCGTTTAAAATTCACTGGATAAAATTCTTTAAAAAAAAAAAAAGTTTTCCTAATGAAAAGTAACTCCTATAATCTTTCTATATAATAATATTTAAAGATATGCTGATCAGGGACTTCTGTATGTGCTGTTGAAATCTCTTTCAAAATTGTGCTTGGTATGAATTAGGGTTGCATAACTTACAAGTGCTTCCAAGCAACTGAAATATTTTTTAGTTTTTTTTCAATCCTATATTTGTCTCCTTTGCTATTCAGTCTACTTATTTGTAAAATTACAGTATCTGTTTTGTTTCTTTGTTTTCAGGAGTATGGTAAAGCAGAGATTACTATTATCAACCCTGCCCAGTTTCCTGATAAACTTTCAGTATCTGAATATTTGGAGCCAACTGTTCTTGGTACTATTGTAACACCTCATGACTATATTGGGAAAATAATTGCTTTGTGTCAGGTTGGTATATAGTTTTAGTTTTGTTATTTGCATTTTTAAGCTCTTCATATCATACTTAAAGTGAAGATACTAGATAGTAAGATACTAGATACTGTTGAAGAGTATCTTTGACAATAACTATTAAATATTTTTGAAACAAAATATTTTAACCTTTTTCTATGTAAAATGACTTCTGAACTACAAAATCCTTATACTAAAAGTTAGTGCTGAAGCTCAGTGACAATAAGTACCTGGTCAAGCATCCTCTACTAGACAGATTCATAGCTAGTTCTGTTTTCCTGAAAGAATGGAATCTGCAGCAAGGGAATAAAAGCTATTGGTTTTTAGACATATATTCATGGAAGTACAATTTCTGTTAAACCGTAACAAGGCTTCATATGTTTTCAGTACTTCACTGGAGTACATTTATGATAGTGATGGCCAAACACGTTTCCCTGAGTGTATTCGAAATAGTTTGAACTAAAAATATTTTAACTGCCATGTGTATTGTCTTCATATAATTTCTTCACAATATTTTTCTTGGCTTTTAACATTTCAAAATGCATAATACAAAAGAGTACTGTACTTCTATGTCAGTACAGTGAAGTACAAGAGCTATTAAAAAGAATTCCTAAAATAACTATAAGAACACCCTTCTGGCAGAAAAGATGACTGCATAGTACTCCAATGTGTGTGAAAATCTCATTTAAGTGAGATTTTGTGGCCAAATAATTATACATTTAAAAGGCAGCAGTAAGCAGAAGCTGTTAAGGATTTCAGAAATTCAGCTTTAGAAAGGATAGACTTGAATAATTTGTCCAGTTAAGTTACAACCATTTTGTTTGTTATGGTGCTCCAGTTTGTTCTGGGACTTTAGCAAACTATCAGTAAGAAAGTTACTTTGGGGCTTCAGGTACGGGAGACTGGATAGCTGTTTATTTTAATTTACTTTGTATTTATTTGTCAAGGGGAACTGAAACACTTTTTATTTGTCTAGGATCGTAGGGCAGTCCAGAAGGATATGTTGTACATTGATGAACACAGGGTTATGCTAAAATACCTCTTTCCACTGAATGAAATTGTGGTGGATTTTTATGATGCTCTTAAGTCTCTGTCTTCTGGTTATGCAAGGTAACTCTGTCCTCTGTTTCCTCTCCTCCCACCCTGGACCATGAGGGGTGAACAAAAAAAGATCTGAGACTAAGACATGGAAGGGCACAAGTGAAGAATATTCTTTTATGATGGTGCTGCAAAAAGGGTCTTACTTCACCTTTAATGAATTAGATTCACTGTGAAAATGGATGGAAATAAATCTGAAAAACATTAAAAGTGCATCACTACCTAATAATCATTTTCTCTGGTGATGCATGTATTTTTCAAGTGTGACTTGTAGAGTGGCACTTGCTCATCTAGATGAGCAAGATTTAGATGGTTCTTACTTATCTGACGTGACAATGGGCATTTTCTATCAAAGGAATCACTGAAAATGTACTTCCTACTGTATTATCTCTTAGTAGAAAAGAGAAAATAACCAGATACTGATTCTTTAAAGCTAGTAAAAACAATCAACAAACTATATTTAAAACAAACAACACTTAACTTTAGTTACATGCTTTATTATGGGAATAAAGTAAATCATCTGTATTTTGAGACAAAATGTTCTGCTGTGGGTGGATTCTATAAATTCAGAGGCTAGAACAATGCTCAGCTGTTGGTAAAGAGCCTCTGTGAGTTTAACGGAAGGGAAAATGTTTCATGACAGATGGGCTTATGCCACAGGAGACTCAATAGCTCTTACAAACCTGGTATGTAGACATGTTAGTAAGATACATTACATTTTGACAGAAACTGGTATACCTAATTACATTATTCATTTTATAAGCATAAAAATGAATTTTACTGAAGGACTGAATTTGGTTTAGGTTTGTGTTTCTTAAATATGCCTTGTAAAGGTAAGGTAAGGTGTGTTTTACCTGCGTTTGTGTATATTTGAAGTAGAAATGTAAGCAAAAGGGGAAGGGGGGAGGCAAGAAGGACAGGCAGAAGAAACCAGGGGATGGAGATTTTGAATTTTCTCTCAGGATCTAGCTCTTCAACTAGATAAAAACCAATCAAGAAGCTATCTCATTAGCAGAATTATGCTGGGTTTCCCTTGATTCAGGTGTGATTGCAAACAATGTTGCATTGTTTTCTTTCTTGATTTTTTTTAATTTCCTAATTGACTCCCTAATGTTGCTTGTGTATTTAATGCTCTCAATAATCATACTTGGGTTATATGAATCTATTCACACAACTGTGGTTTATCTAGGCCAATTAAGACAGAAGTACTTTCAAATACTCTCAAAGGATTTTTTTCCCCTGTTCTGCTATTTCAGATCTGACCAGATTAGTGGTATTGGCATTCTCCACACTTATTCTTACATACAAGATATATAGAGATATATATAAAACCCCATATATCTCTGCATCTATGGTTTGGAAAAGAAGAGGAAAACTTTGTTGTCAGAGAGAATGATAATAGAGGTCATGTGAAAAGTCTGTCAAATAAGAGGACGAAATGAAAATCCAGTTTTAGTGTTTGATTTGTGTCACATCAAGGATGTTTATTGTTCAGAAGCCACGTGGAATGGTGCTGTTGCCTGGAGCTTTATGGAACCTCCAGCTGATAGAAGTGTTTGAATAAACTTTTTAAGAGATTGCAGTAAGAATGTAGATTTTTTTTTTTTTTTGATTGATTGATTTACCTTGCTTAATAGCTGGAAGACAGGATGATGTCTTCTGCTGCCTTGGAGATGAGATTTATCTGCAGTAAATTTCTAGTCCAGCCTTACAGAAGGGAGAAGTACTGAGAGACTATTAAAAACTGTCCTCTTAATAAAAAGTTTGAGTGTTTGATTAAGAAATGTGTCTAAAACCTAAAGTTTATGGAACAAAGAATTCAGAATATAATTTTTACAAAATCATCACTAACTTTTAAACTGCTTTCGTTTAGTTTTGATTATGAAGATGCAGGATATCAGGCAGCAGATCTGATCAAAATGGATATTCTTCTAAACGGAAATCCAGTTGAAGAACTGGCAACGATCATACACAAGTAGGTTGACTGGATTCTCTATTCCAAAGACATAAGACTTGCTATTAATATATGATGAAAAGATATTTGTTGTATATTAGTAATACATATATATGTGTGAAAACAGCATTGAGGATTTCACCACATCACCACTTTTGGACATGATCTGAAAAAGAGGAGTTTAAGTGCTAGATACAATATTTTTGTGGTAATATAGGGCAGAGAGGAGAAGGAAATGCAAAATGCCAATCTCTTAAGGGGCTGGAAAAATTTAAATACGGACCAGTCTAGGAGATGCCAGATGAATAGTTTATGGCACTTATTTACTACTGAAAAACTGAAAAAACAAAACCCCAATATTTTTATGCTCCTGATAATTCGTGTTCTATAGAAATTTGTTGTTATCTTGTCTCCAGCCAGAGTACCAGGAGAATATAAATATTTACTGGATGTAACTACCTCAGAAATTTTTTGCTAAAATGAATCAGTTTCTGTAAGTTTCTCGAGAATTATACTCGTTTGCTGGCGAGAATAATGCCTTCCTGTTCCCAGCCTCTCCCCTTGCTCTCTTCTCAGAAAGTCTTTTTGAGGCTCCCTTCTGTAAAAGCAGCCCTTTCCAGTAATTCTGAGATCAACTTTTCTTTTGTCCGTCTTAAAATGCTAACTTGTGGTTGTTAAAAATTTGTATATTTTCATATTTTTGACATAACTAGAATCCTGAAATCCTTGGAATTCCTTAACTTCAGAAGTACTTCATGCTTTAGACTGTTTGCTTTATACAGGTAGAAGGAATTGCATTATTATTACATGAAAACACGTAAAACTATTTTCAGCTGTACATTGCTAAAAAATGTTTGCTAAATAGTGATGTTTTTAGAGAGGAGGCCTGTTTGTTTTCAATGACTTTTGAAAGTATCTGTTTAGTAGGTCTCAATGAAAATCCTCCTTGATCTTGTAGTTTAAAATTGCATTTGAAGCTGTGGCAGTATTCAAAATGGCTTCAGTGTGATAATCAGGGTGTTTATAATAAATATTTTAAGTTTATTTGAAGGCCTTCTGTTAATACAATCTTATCACCTGTTTGTATGAAACAGGTGACATACAGAGACCACTCATTAGATGTGAAATTACAACCTGATCAGCTTATCTTTTGAGTTTAAAAAAAAAAAAAAAAAAACAACCCCCCCCCAAAAAACCTGCAACCCACCTCTCCCCCCCCGCCCCCCCAAAAACCTTTACTAAAATCCTTTTATCCAACAATTTGGTCTATGGATATTTTTGGGGGGTTGTATTACTCTTTTCTGAAAACACTGGTGACTTTCTTTTTCAGTGATAAGGCATACGCTACTGGTAAATTCCTGTGTGAACGTTTAAAAGATGCTATACCTCGACAGTTGTTTGAAATAGCCATCCAGGCTGCTATTGGCAAGAAGATCATTGCAAGAGAAACGTAAGTGAAGCCCTTCCATTTCCCTTCTTTTTCTTTTTTTTTTTCTTATTTTAAGCTACTTAAAATATGGCCTTTTAATGTCTTACCTAAATAGTTTAATACATTACAGTACAGTACTTGGATTTTACTGTAAAAAAAATTTTCTTGTATTTTTCTTGTTTATGCTACTGGATGGGTCCTGCACTTTGGTCACGACAACCCCATGCAGTGCTACAGGCTGGGGGCAGAGAGGCTGGAAAGCTGCCTGGTGGAAAAGGACCTGGGGGTACTGGTTGACAGCCAGCTGAATATGAGCCAGCAGTGTGCCCAGGTGGCCAGGAAGGCCAATGGCATCCTGGCTTGTATCAGGAATAGTGTGGCCAGCAGGACCAG